>JADAQX010000244.1:0-63013 GCA_015476325.1 Cardiosporidium cionae | reverse complement strand
GGGGAAGAGAGAAGAGGGGGAGGGAAGAGAGAAGAGGGGGAGGGGGAAGAGAGAAGAGGGGGAGGGGGAAGAGAGAAGAGGGGGAGGGAAGAGAGAAGAGGGGGAGGAGGAGAGGGAAGAGGAAAAAGAAGAGAAGAGGGAAAAGAAATAAATGAAATAAAAAAAAGTTGAAATACTCACTATATAAAGAAATTTTTATTTTTCTAAAATAATGACTAAAGTTTTATAGGTGTAAAGGATACAATGGATAGCAGAGAGTATATATAAAATAAAAAGGAAATAATTAAAAGAAGAAAAGTAAAATTAGGAATATAAAACATTAAATTGGTGTATGTACAGTAGAGGAGAAGGAAATTCACAAGAGTTTAAAAAAGTTATGCCTAAAAACTGTCCGAGTTTTTCATTTCTTTTTAAATAAAAATTATACACATTCTTTGTATACTATATAAATATATATATAAAGTTTATAGTGTAATTAAAATATATTTTAGGTGGATAATCATATGTCTATTGCGAGTGGTTACTCTGCAGCTACAAATCTTTTTGAAGAATTGAATTCTCTTTGTAGAAATATTCAACGAAATCTTATTAATAAAAAAGAATCAAAAATTATATTTGAATATCTTTTATCTAAAGGCATGACGTGTGAGGTTAGAATTTGAGAAAACTAAAAGTTTAATTTTTATAAAAATAATTATTTAAATAACAGAAAATTACAAATTCTTACTATTTTGAAATAGTTCATCCTTTGCATGTATTTTATTTTCTATTTATATTTATAGAGAATATTTTTATATATAAATTTTTTTTTTTAATATAGAGAGGACCAAGAGCTCTTTCTTTATCTATGGAAAATAAATCCAAAGAGGATGAAGATGAAGATGTATTAAAAATAGTTTTGTAAAGAAAAAGAAAAAAGATTTGAATTTCTTAAAATTCTAATACTCTCTTTATAAGAATTATTTTTATTTTATTATTCATTTTAATACTCTTTTAATTTTTGCTTCTTTTTTTTTTATAAACCTAATTTATCAATTTCATTTAAATATTTTTTCATGCATTTATTATTTTTATTTTATCTTCGTTCCTTCCTTTTCCTTTTTAAAAAATAAAATTTTAATAAATTGTATATAGTAATCACTTTCTAATGAAATTGTATCTTCCTCTTTATAATAATATTTCTTCTCCTCTTCTTAATGTATTTCTTCAATATCAATGGGATTGTTGAAATTCTCCGCAGATTTTCTAACTTTTCTGAAAAGAAAAAAGTATTAAGAAACTATATATATATATATACTTTTTCATCTTTTAAAAATTTTCATCAGACATTCTCAGTAAAAACTAAAAATTAGTTTTTAATTAAAAAAATAGAGAAAAAAAACGTACAATCGTTTTGGAGAGGAAATAATTAATACGGTGTCTTCTTTTTCTACAAGAGATCTCTTTTTTTGATTCTAAAAAAAAAATTTATATATATAAATTTGATTTAAATTTCATTTATTTAAAAATAAAAAAAGATATATATATATATAAAATAGTATTATAAAATAAAAAATAAAAATTTGATTTAAATTTCATTTATTTAAAAATAAAAAAAGATATATATATATAAATTATTATTAAATATAATATATAATTATATATATTATTTATTTTTACAAGATCCAAAGGTTCTGTAGAAGTAAGATAAAATAAATCAGGATATTCTTCTTCATTAAGAGAAGGATTTTCCTTCACTACCACTGTACATTGAAAATCTCCCTATTAAAAAAAAAATATATATATATTTTATTCTAACCAAAATTCATTTTTTATTTATAATTCTTTTTATTCCATATTATTTAACAAATTTTTTTTTTTTTTTTTTAATAAATTTCTTTTCATTTCTTCATTTAGTTTTTTTATTTTATCATTAATTTATTTTTTTTCTTCAAAATTCTATACAGAGTACTTCATGAAATTATTTTTTTTTGATGAAATAAAAATATAGTTTAAATTGGATCTCTGAAAAACAAAAACCTGCGAGAAATCTGTTACTGTGAGAAAACATCCATCATTAATATTCCATTGTAATAACGAAGCGTTACATTGCGCAAGCCAAGCTAAATATACATAAAAATATATTTATTTCATTTATTTTTGTTTTAAAAATCAAAAATTGGCTTTATTTTCTTCATTTCTTGGATATTTCCTTCTTCATAACGATAATTATCTACACACTGTAAAAATATCCTTTCCAAATACTTTTCTACTGCTGTGCTTTCTATACTCTACTGCAATGTGCTTTTAATACATATTTATTACTTTTTTTTTACTTGATATTTGAGAGAAGATTCTTTTTATTACTTTTTATAATACTTTTCTCTTATTTCTAACATTGCCTTTCTCCATTTCTTCCTCTCTCTCTCTATTTCTTCCTCTCTCCATTTCTTCCTCTCTCTATTTCTTCCTCTCTCCATTTCTTCCTCTCTCTCTCCTTCCTCTCTCTCTTCTTCCTCTCTCTCTCTCTCCTTCCTCTCTCTCCTCTCCTTCCTCTCTCTCTCTCTCTCTCTCCTTCCTCTCTCTCCTCTCCTTCCTCTCTCTCTCTCTCCTCTCTCTCTCTCTCTCCTTCCTCTCTCTCCCCTATTTCTCTCTCTCCCCTATTTCTCTCTCTCCTTCCTCTCTCTCTCTCCTTCCTCTCTCTCTCCTTCCTCTCTCTCCTCTTCTTCCTCTCTCTCTCCTTCCTCTCTCTCCTCTCTTCCTTTTTCCACCACATAAATAAAACTTCCTTACAAGCATTTTCTGGAGTTTCTTCATCATCATAGATGTTTTTTGATTCAACATCTATACTGGGATGATTACATCCTATTCCTTTTTTTATAACAGTAGAAACAAAGTGTGAGAGAGTCCATACCTTTATATAAAATCAAATGAGAAGAATTATATATATATTATTAAAAAAAATACACTCTTTCTGTTAAAATATTAAAAATGTATTATTCTCTTTTCATACATTTTTAATATTTTTTTTCCTTTACAGATTGTGTAATTTTAAGTTAATAATTAAAATAAACGCACAGAGAGTTTATGAAGATAAATAAAGATATGTGTTTCTTGACAAACAAAACATCGTTTATTGGGAGGTTCCAACTTTTCAGCCAACAAAACATCTCCTCGATGAAGAGAATCTGATCCCATAGCACATGGATTTACCCACACCTATAAAAAAATAAAAATAATAATTAAAAATGTATTTTATTATAAAAAAAAAATACTATTTGGTTTTAAGATAATAAAAATTCAATACAATTTTATACTTAATATATATTAAAAAAATTATTCGATTTAAAAATAATTAAACACTTTTTTGGTTTTTTTTAATTCTCTTTCTTATTAATATCTTATTTGAGATGAAGAAGCAGACAAAATAATATTTTGTTTTTATATACAATTCACATATATAAAATTTTTATAAATTATATAAATAATACGCACATGCTTTGCTTTGCTATCACGAAGAGTTAAATTATTTACAGAAGGGAAAAGTTGATGGTGTAAAATATGCAGAAGTTGTACAACCTTTAAAAAAAAAAAAAATATATATAAAGTGTATATTAAAATTATAAAGTTTATAAAAAAAAAAAAAATATATTCATTCATATAAAAATAAAAAAAAATAATAGTTTAAAAAAATATTCATATAAAAATAAAAAAAAATAATAGTTTAAAAAAATTTTTTTATTCTCAAAAAATATGTACAAAGAAATGCAATTTTTTTTATATTAAATAACTTCTTCATTATTTATTTATTTCTTACTTGTAATCCTGCTACAATAGCATTCGTAGAAGCAATCGCAGGAATAATGGCTCCAGCAATGGATTGGATATCCCAACGAGACTAATTTAATAAAAAAAATTTAAATATAAAAACATCTAACACAAGAGAGAAAATTTTTTATTAAAAGAAAGAAGATATCATTTCTAATATATATAAATTGATTCAAAAAACCAAATAAACATGGATATGTATATATTTCTTCTTCTTCTTTTTTTCATTTTCTGTGCAATTTATCATTGCATTTTTTATTTTATTTCTTCTACGAGTGGAGTCCTTCCATTTAAGGATATATATTTCGAATAAAAATTTAATATTTTTACTAGGAATAGGATTTTTCTCTCTAACATCCTTTATTGCATACTCCACTAAAATAAAAATATATAATTATAAAATACATCTTTTTCAATGCTTCCATACCATCAACGGCATATTAAAATTATACATACGAAGATTGGCTACAGCAGCCACAAAATTCATAGAGGAAACATCTTCCTTGTCAAATTGAATACATTCTTTCGTTTTATTTCGTTTTAAATAAAGAATATTAAAGGCGGATTGATAAAGATGTATATTTTCTCCAAGAGTTAAACTCTACAAAAACATTCCATTTATAAAAAATATTTTTTATTTTTTTTGAAACGTATACACACTTCACACAAATCACAGCATAGTTACTTTTTAATTTCATCTCATTGTTTTAATACATTTCTCTTTCTCATCTCAACGTAAGGTATCATTTTTATAATATAAAAAATAAGGAGAGAGAGAGAAATAGGGGAGAGAGAAAGAGAGAAATAGGGGAGAGAGAGAAATAGGGGAGAGAGATATTTTCACAGTGTTTTCCTTGTGTATAATATCTAAACTAGAATATAAATTTCCAAATATATATGTATATGCCTATTCTGTATAATATCTTAATACTATATAAACAATTTTCTTACACGTCTTCTTATCCTTTCTCATACTCTCATAATACTATTAACCTTTTTTAGAGAAAGAATAGAAGATTTTTGATAAGAAGGTGCATTCTTTTTATTTTCAAATGGAGATTCTTCTTTCGGGTTAACAATAAATGCAAGAGGTCTGGAAAAAAAAAAATCCAAATTTTAATAAAAATAAAAAAATAGAAATTCTTATATATATAAAAGTATAGTGTATAGAAAAAATAAAAAAATTAAATTCCAAAAAAAAAATACTATCATGAACCCTACCGTGGTTTTGGTTTTCCTATCCAAATATCTTCCATCTCTAACAATTTTTTAATTTCTGTTTGAAATACATACGTAAAGAGTTTCTCTCCATACTCTATAATTTCATCATTGGATTTCTGCATCAAAATCATAATCCATATAAATATATATATAAAAAGATGCAATTCTATACATCCACCTACTCTACTCCCTCTTCAGTGTCTTAATTTTTGACAAACCGGTGTCTCAAGAAGAAGTTTGAGATCTGATAACATATGTTTATCATTTTCTTCTCCAAAAAATAATTCAAAGAGAAGTTTTGCCCAGGCAATACAATGTTCCTGAAGAAATCCACCAATATGAAAGTAAATTAGAAGAAAATTACAATTTGATATGAAAAAGAAGAGAAAATGATGAATGGAGTAGATATACAAATTATTATCATTTAGAAGGAAAAAAGAAAATTAAATGAATTATTAGAGAAAAAAATATTAAATGAATCCTAATGAAAAAAAAATATTAAATGCATCATTTAATATTTTTATCCATCAAATTGCATTTTAGACATTCTCTATGTTCTCTGTAAACTCTTTCTATAAATTTTCTCTCTTTGGCTTCATATCTTCTCCTCTTCTATCTTTTTCAATTTCACCTCCTCCTCCTCTTCTTCTTAGTTTCACAGATATTGAAGAGTAATAAATTTACCGGTTTCGAAGGCATTTGACGAATAGAACAAACTGGATAGGATTTTTGGTGAGGTTTAACTTCACAATCATAACAAACAGTTTCATTCTTCTTTATACAAAAAACTTGGCCATTGTAACCAGCAGATCCAGCTTCAATCAAAGGAATATCTATATAATTTTATAAAAAATTTTATTTGAAAATGCATAGGCAGAGTAGTTGTAAATTCAAATTATAAAATGAAATAGAAAAAAAGACTATCAACATGTTCCATTTCTTAATAAATAAATAATAGATTCTCTTTTATAAAAATATATATTAAAAAAAAATTGAAAACTTTATCTTTTAAATATATCAAAAACTATACAATTTCCAGAATTTCTTTCTCTCATTTTTCTTATCACATTCATTCAATACTTTTGATGGCTCTCTTTGACTCAACAATTTCTGTTTTAAAAACATTTCTTGCTCTCTCTTTGTATAGTTTAAATTTCTTCTCCTCCTTTAAATTTCTTCTCCTTCTTTAAATTTCTTCGCCTTCTTTAAATTTCTCTTCCTTCTTTAAATTTCTTCTCCTTCTTTAAATTTCTTCTCCTTCTTTAAATTTCTTCTCCTCCTTTAAATTTCTCTTCCTTCTTTAAATTTCTTCTCCTCCTTTAAATTTCTTCTCCTCCTTTAAATTTCTCTTCCTTCTTTAAATTTCTTCTCCTCCTTTAAATTTCTTCTCCTTCTTTAAATTTCTTCTCCTTTCGTTAAGCATTTTTACTTTATTAATTTTTTTATTTTTTCCAAAAATAAAAAATATTTTTTTAAAAAATGTATATATAGAAATCATCAAAACAAAAATATGATAAAATTAAAAATAAATTAAAAATAAAAAACGAACTCATGGCTATACAAATTCGATTAACATGCCGACGCGCTTCAGTATTATCCAATGCATTCAAAACAACATCAAATTGTTTAAACCATTCAGAATGAAATTGAGAATCTTGAATAAGTCCTCTAAAACTTTCAATCTCTGCATCCGGTCTCAACTGTAATACTTTTTTTTTTATATATAAAAATATATATAAAATCATCCATTTTTAGGGGATGAAGAGAAAATAAAAAGCTTCAATTAGAAAAATAAAGAGAGAAAAAAAAAAAAATTTTAATAAATAAAATAAAAAATAATTAAAACCAATAGACGCATTGAAATAATTTTTTATGTAAAGTATACACTCTACACTCTTTAACAAAAAATAATAATTTTAATCCATTTTTTCAAACCCAAATAAAAAACTAAATATATTGTAAACATAAAGAAAAAATGGATAGGATTATTTTTTTGTTCACAGTCTCATGAAAATGTAAAGATTAAATTCACGCCTCCCTGTGAATGAAATATTTGTTTTAAAACAAACTTATATTTGTTATAACCCTCAATTCCCTTAGCTTCCAAAAATAAAAATAGAAAACTCATGGATATCCATCATTATAAGCAAAAAAACGTTGGTTTTGATTAAAAGAATTCCTTCTTTTTCTCTTAAAAAATTTAAAGGTTATAAATAATGCTTCTCTTAATCCATTTTTTTTTAAATATGAATTTCTTTGTACTCTATAACTTAAGAATTTTATCTTCAGAGTTTGGAATTTTTCCTACTGTAGATTTCTCATTCAAGATGGATGCATCTTTTATACGTTTCTCTCCCTACAATTAACTGTTTGTAGATTTCTATTTCATCTCTTTAAATATTTTTAACTTATCACATTTATACCTGCTTGCTTGGCTACATCTGCCTTACTCTGACCAATATGCTCTCTTCGAAAGAGAAGTTGACGATTTAAATTAGAAACATCAATAGTATCCAAATCAATGATTTTAATCTTCTTGAATCCAGTCAAAACTAATGTTTTTAATAGTTCACATCCAATTCCACCTTTTGAAAAAATTAAAGAAAATATACATGAAAATAGTAAAATGTTTTTTAATCTTTCAAAAATTTAATTATATAATAAACTTATAAAGGAAAAACAAATAAATTTTTTTGTAATAATAAATAATTCCTATGTAGAATAACACTCTTTCCTTTTGAATAATCTTTTCTACTTATTAATTATTTTATCCTCTTGCTATCTTCTCCAACAGACACTCCCTCTTGATAATATAAAAATATTTAAAAAATTTTATAATAAAAAACTTTCTGAGACGTTAGAAAGGCTGTAGAAAAATTAAAAACCATTCAAAAAATTCCTCCATCATCTATGTGAAGACTTTACCGGCTCCAACTACTAATAAATTAACAGACTTTATGCCTTTCTGGATTTCAGTATCAAAAACATCTCTAAATCACAATGGAAAATAAAAGAATGAAATAGTACAAACATAAGTGAAGAGTCTTAAACAAACCATCCATTGGATCTTATTCTATACATATACTATGAGAGAGAAGGAGAGAACTGCTTAAGACGTCAACAACAGTCATAGGTAAGTGTGCATCCTCTTTTTTAATTATTAGGAAAGCTACAAGAAAAAATATATGGATTCTAGATTCCTTTATGGAAAAACTAACCAATCTCCTCTTTTCCTCACAAGAGCATTTCAAAAATAGACAAAGACACTTGTTTTTCGTTGATTTCTCTCTCATTTTCTTTTATGCTAATGCACGATTATTTTTTTAAAAGAAATAACTGTTTTCAATGGTTGATTCAAAAGAATGATAAAAATTTATATCTCCCCTGTACAAGAAAAACTTCAGCGAAGGGTGTGCCTATTATTCTTATATTTTCAATGTAAAATGAATGCCTCGCCGTATATAAAGGCGATAATTAAAGAACAAAAACACACAGATTTATATCCACATAATATCCCTTCACTTTCACGTGTGCAAGATGCAATTATAAATTAAATTTCGATTTTTGCCCTTATACATGTTTCTGTAGGCACATTTGCAATCCTTCTACTACGTGCATGTTTACTTTATGCAAAAAAGAATCATTTTGATACATATAATAAAATTTTTGCTAGAAAATTCGAAATAAAGCTTCCTGCAGGGCTGAAAAACACAGCAATTCAACAAAATTTTCTGTCGTTGCCACTGTATGAATGTTTTCACGTATTTCTCTTTATTAGTTTCCCAAAGGAATGTAAATAAATAGAGTGTTTGGTGTACATACACACAATACAGTTGCGGTGATTTTTTTTCGTTTCGCCCTTTTTCTCGATCATAACGAATTCTGAGTTACATGAGGATAGCCTTATGATGCAATGGAGATAACTAGAAAATGAAGCAAAATTTTACCCCGAGAGAAGAGCAGTAGGACGTTGGGAGTTGCATGCTGCTGCCATTGTTGGAGTAATTAGTGTATGTACACCTGTTGCAAAATTTTTGCCTATTAAATTAGAGGGGGATCAATGGGTTTCCTATACACGACATGAAATACGGAGAGAACATCACGAATATTTTGTAGCAACGCGTAGTTTTGACGAGGCGGAAAGGGCATTCAGCGATAAAAAGCAATAGTCTGATGTAGCGGATGCTCCAATC
Source organism: Cardiosporidium cionae (assembly GCA_015476325.1). NCBI lineage: Eukaryota > Apicomplexa > Aconoidasida > Nephromycida > Cardiosporidium > Cardiosporidium cionae. Next base: position 53,792 of record JADAQX010000244.1, on the reverse strand, counting down.
GGAGGGACGCAGAAGATAGTGGTTCTCAGATCATAATTTTAAAGAAATCTCTCTTCAAGTAGGAAAAACAGAAGTACAACAAAAGAGAAATGTCACTATGCACAGCTCTCCTCACTAATTATATCTGTTGGGAAATAAGAAAGAACAGAAACCTTCCTTCGAATAGTAAGCGACCATAGACATTATATGATAAATGAAGAAGAAAAGGAGCGGAAAGATGCGTCGTCCCCTCGATTTTACACGGAACAGTCTGTCTCCACCTTTAGTGATGATTCCAGTAGACTACTTTTTCTTTTGGATGACTCCCTCACTCCCCCGGAGTACAATGAAAATGGTTAGAAAAAAAATATATTAATTGAAGCATTAAACGATTTTATACGAATTTGATCGCACCTTCAAAATTGTATAAGGTGCACAAAAAGCAAAGAATAATGCTAAACTATGATGTGTTTCCTCTTTTTGGTGACTGGCAGAGAAATAGCAACGTATCGCATTATAATTTGGACACTACCGCTCCTGAATATTTTTCTATTCGAGATCACGTTTTGTTTGCTTTTTAATCGATTAAATTCAACCACATGCCCGACATTTGAAGGTTTTATTGGCAGGTAAAGTGGGTAGCTGGTGTAGCTGGAGGTACGTAGGACTATATATGCAAGGGACTTTGAGTCATGTAATGTAATTAAGCTTGTATAATTCGCGTGGAATTGCTTTCAAGTCGCAATGCTCAGTACAATAAAGTAAGTATACTTTCAGGATAGTTTAATAGAGAATGTAGAATGAATGACAGCGGTAGAACAATTTTAGCTAGAATTCAATCTAGTACAAATTGCAAATATATGGAATCCACATGTGGCCATTTTCATTCTCTAGAAAAAACTGATATAACAAAAGCCATTATCAATCACACGCCACCTATCACTCCATGTCTCACTGTATCTACAAAAAATATTTTCTGAATGCTAGGCATTGCATCAACTTAACCCGAAAAACTGAAGCATTTGCATGAAAAAAGAAATAGGATATTGGAGTATAACCTGTGGTCCATAACTGATATAATCGATCTGCGTCAATTCTGAGAGGATTATTACCACTCTCAAAAATAATAATGTTATTTTTGTTCAATAATTTACTCTTATGAATGACCGAACATCTCCTTTCAATTGCAAATGAGTCTGAGGATGTTTTAATAAGGTGATACTTGGATTTCTACTCTCTAAACTTAATCATCATGCTCTACAGATTGGAACTAATGAAAAATGGAAGCACGGAGCACTAGTAAGACAACTATGCTGTACATTCTACTGCTTCTATTTTTTTCTAAAGAAAAATGCGCATGTAGAAAAATGTTTTGCATCGTTCCAAGGCATCGTAGTATATCATTTTATGAGAAGAAATTAGAGTTAGTTATTACTGTAAAGTTGATGCGTACATACATAACACACTAAAAATTTTCGCAACATATATTTTTGTGATCTTGCATATTATGCAGACAAAAAACATTCTTTTCGCCTCTATATTTTCTCTGCTCTCTTTTGATCGACAATGTTAGGCAGTGAAGGAAAACTAGATTGACCTTATTTCTGCATCCACCAGTGAAAGAAATTACTCTATTTCTTCTCCATATTCTAATGCAAATCTTCTATATTTAAGGCCGTTTATGAATTATATAGTTTTCTTTTTAACATTTTGTACGTACAAAATGTTAAAAAACTTATGTGCAAACGATACGCAGCCTATAATACCTTGGGTTTTTAGTCTGTTGCAGACATGCTTGTTTATATTTATTTTTTCTGTTGGAATTAATTTTGTAAAAACATTTTATTAGCCCCTTCGAGAAACTTTAATATGCAGTCAACTCGTGTTGATTCCTTCTTTAGTTTGATCGCAGGCGAACTCTCACTGCATTTTTGCTGCAGGAAAAGTTAAGGCACGCAATATGAAATTGTTTAGCACGTGCCAGGCATACATTACATAATAATTATCGGTAGAGGAAATGAAAATATCAGCATTTTGCACTTCTAAATAATACTTTTCTTAGTAAAAAAGTAAGAGAAATTGGAAGTGAATTTCAAACTGCTGCCTTCTCTGCAAGAGGGCAGCAGTTTGTGATATAATCAGTGCCAGGCGGAGAGCGTTTGATTGCTAACGTGTCGAATGCCAAACTGATAGAAAATAATACTACTGCATGTATTTTGTCTCCGCAGTATGCTTTCTTAGTGCTGAAATCGATAATGATAATACAATAGCTCATTTATCAGCATGTTTTGTTTTTAGGTTCCCTTTACGTTTTTCAAAATCAAAGCATATTGTCTAATCTGACGAAGCAAGGTGACCATGGCGAAAAATGAAAGCAGAGAAAAATGAAAGCATATTTGATAGGAGTTTTAAGTTTGCAAAGGAAAACAAGAGATTTGCACCGAGCACCATCAATGGGCCTCTTTACTGAAACGAATAGGCTCCAAGAAATCAATGTAGAATGATTATAGTGTGCTAAATTTAGATATTTCTTTCCTTTATAGCTAACACCTGTATAATTTTATCTTTGATGAAAGGAATGGCGGCTCAAAATTCGGTTTAGAATGTCCATGTTTTGCTTCCTTATATGAGATTATCAATGCTTAATCACGCTATTCTTAGAGAAAGATTTGTAGGTTTTGTTTTAAAGCTAATGTGACTATGTAATCATGTTGTGAGGCCACCGCGCAGTAGTGATCTATCTCACTTTGTCGGTATGGAAACTTTATTTGATAACTTATTAATGAGACGTACCGCATTGTATCTAGTCTTCCTTCTTCTTGGAACAGCTGTGTCACTATTCCCTAGCGTAAGGACGGCAGCTATCCCTAATGTAGACTATCATACGATAACCTTACAATCATTTTTTCAGCTCCCTGAAGGATCGTCTGTCTTATCTTCTTTGGATAGTGAGAGACCTGAAAACACAAATTTCCAATGGACAAAGGGAACAATCTACGTTCTGGGGGATCTTCATGGAGATTATCGTAATACTATTCTAGCCTTGCAGCTAGCTGATTTAATTGATGAATCTCTGCAATGGAAAGGTAGAAATAGTAGTCTCTTTTTTTTTTTATTTTAATGTCTATGTTAGATTTTTCTAGTGTTGAAAAATATCATTTGTTTATTCACGGAAAGTGCAAAGTGGATGTGTACCTGCCCCTCATAGTTTAAATGTTGAAAGTCAAACTCTGCAGCGCTTATACATTGGAAAAACAAAGAGATTTTTTTCTTTCTGTTCTCATCCTTCAGATTATCTATATATATATATATATAAAAAGAAATGTTTTTCAATGGACAAATAGCCTTGTGTGTTTATATTTTCGTAAATTGCAAAAGCGAAAAATCTCTCTTTCTTTCTCTCTCTCTCTCTCTCTCTCAGGCAAGCAAAGCCTTCTGATCCAAATGGGGGATGTGATGGATCGTGGCCCGGATGGCATCAAAATCTATCAATTTTTGTTACATTTAGCTGCAGAAGCAGAACATCAGGGTGGACGCATCGCTCTTCTCTTGGGAAATCATGAAATGATGAATCTTTGTGGCAATTTTGCTTATGTCTATGAGATGGAATATCAAAAAATGAATGTTTCATTTCGTCAATATCTATTAGGTCCAGAAGGACCCATGGGTCAGTTTTTGGTGCGATTACCAAGTCTACTTCGTGTGAATGGCATCCTGTTTGTTCATGCCGGTCTCCTTCCTCGTTTTGCTCACGGTAAGGATGTACATACACTCAATCAACAGATACACCTCGAATTACGGGGGGGCTGTGCCTTTCGGAATGCCCTCATATCTCAAGGAAAAGGGTCTCAGCTGCTTTCTGGGAGTGAAGGTTGCCTCTGGACTCGTTTTCTTATGCATTCAAGCCAATACAACGTCTGCAAATCTTTAAATGAGACACTTGTCCACTTGGAGTGTGAAAAAATGATTGTTGGCCATCTTCTACAATCTGATCATCATATCCATCATCGCTGTGATGGACGCTGTCTTCTTATTGATACAGGGAATAGTCAATATATGGGAGGAGCTATCAGTGTTTTGGAAATTACGAAAGATTCATTTTTTGAACTCACAGAGAAGAAATCAAGAGGATTTGGCCGTAGCCCAGAACATCCCACAGCTTCTCTACCCTCCTGTGTACGTCGATGGCTTCCCATCCCTCCTTTAACGGATAGAAATAGAGATTTATGGCATGCTTTCACACCTCATCCTCCTTGTGATTTACCACACGAAGAGAGAAATGAATTATAAAGAGAAATTTGGTATTTTGGATTTTTTGTTTTGTTTGGAATAAGGTAGAATTCAAGAGTAAAAGTATTCTAGAGTTTATATTAGTTTGTTTTTCCTTCTTGATTTCTATTTTTTTTTTTTATAAGAAATTCAAGTGGAAAATCTTTGGGTTTTTTAAATATCTCTTGTGTTTTGTTTAAATTTCATTATTTAAATATTTTTTTATATCTTGTGTGTATGGAATCTCTTTTTATATAAAAATATTTCATGCTGTATATGTATATAATGTTTTTGCTATTGGATAGAGAGAATCTTACAGAGTTTTTCTTTTCTCTGTTGTTTTTTATTTAGATGAAATCATTAGAGAACAAAAAATTGTTAATAATTTGATAAATTCTTTGGATTAGGAAATTTTTATTTTATTAAGAGAAATAAATTTAAACATATTTATAGGTTATCTCTTCTCTACTTTTCTACTCCATATGTATTTTTATCATGATGCTATTTCTATAAGGGAGAGAATTTTTTTCTTCTTAAAAAGATATCTTGTTTCTTCTTCTTTATACAAATATATATATATATATATATATATATATCTCTTCTTTATACATTGGTTCTCATTTTATGGATGGATCGAAACTACAAGCTGTACCAATTTTCTTTTCTATCTCTTTTTGTATCTCCATTCAGAGAGGATACTTTTATTTTCATTTTGAGAGGAAGATGAAGAAGAGAGATTCTTTCATTCTGTAGAATTTCTTCTTTCATCTACTACAGATGAAATAAAGAAAAATAAAAATTTTAAAATTATTCTAGTTTTTTTCCTTCTATTGCAATCAATTTTCTAACTTTGAAGGAATATATATACTTTGATATTTCTTCTCATCTTTTAAAACCATAAAAAAAAATATATATATATACTAAACTTTTCAAATAGAAAGAAAGAACATTGGAATGTTTAATAAAATAGATTAAACGTTTTGTAGGATACATACAATTCCATATAAAAGAAGAAGAAGAAGAAGTTTTGTCTCTATTTGTGGGAGAAATTATTTATATAAAATAAAAAAATCTTTAATAAAGTATAATTTTTAAAATCTATAGTTGCTTAGTTTGTAGTTTGTTTTTCCATTTTTTATATAAACACCTGAGATGAAAGAAAGAAGAAATATACAACAAGTGAGAAATGAGATGAATTGAGATGAGAAAAATGAAATGAATTGAGAAATGAAATGAAAGTAAATGGAGTTAACAGAGAGTAAGAGAATTGACATAAAGAGATTGATAAAAAACATTCTTTCCTTTTAGTAAATAAAAAAAATATTGAATGAAGTGTACCACAGAGTTTCAACATATGTAGAGAAAAATGATAACCAAAAGAGGGAATTATTCTTTCTTTCCTTCTTCCAGAAGGAAAGTTAAAATGGGAATACTATTTCTTTACTAAAATATTTTATACATTCTTTTTAGTATATGTCTGTAAAGTTTTAATAAAACTTTCTCGATTTTAAATAAGCAAAACTGTTCACTTTATCAATAGAAACATCTTTTCATAGACAAAATTCTCTAAAAAATTATATCTGGATGCATACCTTTATGAATCTAGACGGAAGAATTTTTTAAAAAATAGAAAATGAAAAAGAATTTCATGATTTTCTAGCGGGGATGGAATAAAAAATCTATTTTTAAAAAAATAGATAAGAAATGGAAAAAAAGAATACAAATAAAAACAGATGACCCTTTTATATTAAAGAATGCGAAAAAATATGACAAAAATATCCAAAAAAAAATGGATAATTTTTTTTAAAAAAAAAAAAAAATTTTTTTTAAAGGATGAACTAGTCTATAAATTAGAGAAAACAAACTCCCCCCCCTTATTTTCACGAGGAAGAAAAAACAAAAATTCAATAAAAAATTATCAAAACATTCCACAGCCTCCACCAGACTTTCTAGCCTTCGATTTCTCTCGAATTATGGGTAGAGGATGCGTCGATAAACGTTTCACCACTTCTTTAAACTTGTTTTGATAGATAAATGTAGTTGCTGGAGGGGATTGAGGAGGATTCCATAGCCATTCTTGGAAATTCCCTCCTAGGCGGTTAGAGGAAGGTTTGGAAACGAGAGGATGGCTAGGGATGGTAGAGGGGAAGTCCGTCGATGTACTTACATCGATGGAGGGAGATGAAATACGTGAAATAGACGGGAGATTTGGAGAGGAAGAACGTTGAAGCGATCGTTTTAAAGGAGACAAACTTTCTTTTGAAAACGCATAGAAAGGGTCGGTAGAAGCATCTTGAAAACAGGGGGTTGAACATCGGAGAATAGCAGAGGCAGTGCCTCCAGAGGTAAGAGGCGGCGGATGAGTGATAGGTAGAGGTGGAGATGTACATACACCGATAGTCTCCTGCCCAAGAAGGCTTCCCTTGGCTACAACAAAAGGGAGGTGGATTGCCTCCACAACCGTTTTGGGCCATTCATAATGAACATGCATATCCATCCACTTGGAAAAATGAGGCATTTTTGGTGAATTTATCTCTTTGAGTGTAGCAGGGTGGGAACTGGCTCCCAGAGAAGGATAGATGGAGCGTGTTGAGACAAGAGAAGCCGGTGGAAGAACCTTTCTGTCTCCCTTTATGTGAGGAGGAACCCCCTTTGAGTGTACATACACCCTGTCTCCACTTTTTTTCTGTAAGGGAGGTACGGCGGAAGACAGGCAAGTGCTATCCCTTTCCTGTGTGGCACAGTGTACACAGGGTGAATGTGAAGGGAGAAGAGAAGGTGGAGGAGACGTTCCATGGGTAGAAAAGGGGGGAAGGGAAGGCGGGGGAAACGTCCACGCACGCGGAGGGGGGGCAGCCTCATGGGGAGAAAGCGGGGGAAGAAGAGAGGGGCTAAGAGAAGAGGGAAGAAGAGGGGTAGGAGTCGCAGCTATGAGAGAAGGGGTGGGAGTCGCAGCTATGGGAGGAGGGGTGGTCTTAGCGGCTATGGGAGGAGGGGTGGGAGTCGCAGCTATGGGAGGAGGGGTAGGAGTCGCAGCTATGGGAGGAGGGGTGGTCTTAGCGGCTATGGGAGGAGGGGTAGGAGTCGCAGCTATGGGAGGAGGGGTGGAGGGAAGGTAGATATCACGAGGCATTTCCTGTAGAGGTTTCTCTATCTCTCGCCTATCTCTGGGTGTAGAGACATTGGAATAGCCAGGAGATGCTTTTGAAGGGCGATGAGGAGAAGAAGAGTGAGATTTCCATCGATGGCAGGATTCTGAAAATGAGATTATTCCATCGTGTGGTTCGTGTTTCAAAGATGCATTCAAAGAGGTAGAAGCCATACAGGAAGTTCTCTTTAGAGTGGGTAACATAAACACACGTTTATCCTCAGAAGACACACACCAAGAGAGGTTTGCATCCGTCTCCTCCAGGATTGGGTTGACTTTTCCAGCTTGTCCTCGTCTATTAGAGGGCAATGCATAGCTTGGTTGATTCTTCAACTTAAGGCCAGTCGATTCTTCATCGGAAATATCCGTATCTGCAAAGGCAAGAAGAGAGGGAAGCCACGATGGCCTCACTAAGCGACTCTCTGAAGGTGGAAGAGCGACCATTGGCTGTCGTTCTTTTGTCTGACCAACGCCTCCACCCCGTAGTTCTCCACCCCTTCCACGGGATTCTCTACTCCCTCCACGGAGTTTTCTACCCCCTCCACGGGGTTCTCTAGCACGGGGTTCTCTACCCCCCCTTCCACATGGTTCTCCACCCCCCCTTCCACATGGTTCTCCACCCCCCCTTCCACATGGTTCTCCACCCCCCCTTCCACACGGTTCTCCACCCCCCCTTCCACACGGTTCTCCACCCCCCCTTCCACATGGTTCTCTAGCACGGGGTTCTCTACCCCCCCTTCCACATGGTTCTCCACCCCTTCTTTTCGGAGGGTAGGAACGATTACGCGTTCGTAGAGAGGGGGTGGACGTCGATCGAAGAGAGATAAGTGGAGGGCAAACAGGGGGGGGAAGTTTCCCTGAGGAGCGGCTACCAGCCGAAGGGCCAATAGTACGCTTTTGCATACAAAAAAGAGGAGAGGTGGTAGCAGGAGGTGTACAGGAGAGAGGCTCTCTACGCATCTGTAGGGAGGAAGAGGGCTTCACGGTCGGTGACCAAGAAAGAGTGGGATAATGGGGAGAATGATAGAACACTGATTGTTCTTCTGAGGGATGTGAAAGGAGGAGCGGCTCCCACACACTGTGAGGAGGGGAGAGGATTTCATCTAGAGTTACAAGGGGGATGGGGGAGGGGGGAGAAGAAGGAGGTGTCCATACAGAGAGAGAGGGACTCGCCTTCCCAGGAAGCGGGGAGAAGCTCCAGGGAGAGGGAGGCAAGGGGAAGGGAGGGATAGAAAGGCGGGGAGGCGTGACGTAGAAAGGAGAATCAAGAGAAGGAGAGGGCGTAACTGGAGGCCTTAATGGTAACGAAGGAGAAGTATTCTCCCAGCGGAAAGTGCCGGGAGGGGCCACCGGGGGGGGGCTGGCTGTACGTACAGCGGTGGCCCTTGAAGATGCAGAGAGAAAGTCCGGGAGTACATCTGTAAAGAAGGGGGGGGGGAGAAGAAAAATAAAGGGGAAGATGAAAAAAATGTGGAAAAATAAGAGGGAGACGATGAAAAAATAGGAGAAGAAGAAATTGAAGAAATTTGACGAAAAAAAAATGAAAAAAACGAAACAAAGTCACAGCAAAGTAAAAAGAGATAAAAAACAATGAAAAACATAAGACCTGTAGAGGAGGGAGAGACCGTTGGAATAGAAGTGTTTGGAGATTTGGAAGAAATGTGAGAGAAGGTGTGAGGTTCAGAGAGGGGCTGTGAAACAGTAAAACAATACAGTGTAAAGGAATATAAGTAAATTCTACACACAGAGGTGTCAATAAAGCCACAGAATACTGTGAGAGTCACACATAAATCTCAAACTACCTTTTTCTTTACTATTTCAAAAAATAGTATTGCCTTTGGACTCTCCTCCTTAACAACCCCCCCTACCTCTCTATGGCCGAAGTTTTATTAGGAAATTCAGAGTGTTTGTATTCAAAAAAATCCATGAAATAGAGAAATATAAGCGTACAGGAGGTGATAAAAGGCATCTCTGTGGAGTAGAAGAAAGCGTTTCAACGGCTTCTTTGGTAGCTTTGAGAAGATTTGATAAACGTAAACGTTTGGGTGAATTAAATCTGAGAAAATGAAAAAAAGAGGAGGTGAAGCAACTAGCTAAAGATAGTCAACGTGCGTCTCAACATCTGAAGAGGAAGGAGGAGGAAGGAGGAGGAATGGGAGGGAGAGGAGGAGGAAGGAAAGAAAAAAAAATAAAAGAGAGGAAAGACAGGTGTGGACACTCAAAAATTCACTTCAAAAATATTAAAAAAAAATATTTATTTTTATAGAAAATACTATCTATTCAATAAAACAATCCTTAAAAAGAGTCCAAATAAATTGCTGGAAAAACAAATATATCTCAAACTCTCAAAAAATAAATGAATACAGAGGTATTCTCTGCAAAAAAAAAAAAAGAAAGAGAAATGGATACGTGAAGAAAATCATTAAAAAAAAATATAAAAGACGGAAAGAGGCGTGTAGATACACTCAAAGATAAGAAAGGAGGAGAGAAAGAGTAAAAAATATAGAATAAGATGAAAACCACAATGAGAATCAATGTAAAATAAGAATTAAACAGAGGAAGGGAATTTTCCTTTAAAATAAACATCAAGATAAAGAGAAGAAATAAAAGTTTTAACCAAGAAAAGTCGCCTCATCTCCCTCAAATTATGCCTTCTTATCACACTTACTATATACAAAAATGACTAAATCTTGTAAATATCACACCTCTCCAAATCTTCATCAATTTCAACTTTGAGTTGATGAATATAATGCTGTAGTTTTGATTTCATTGGAGAAAGTAGCATTTTAGTAGTTTTAAAACTTGAAAATAAATATTCCTAAGAAAGAGATAGCATCACATATGGAGGGAAGAATCCATCATCATAGAGTTCACAATTTTGTCAACAGATAGTTTTCTTTTGTAAAAAAGTATAGCCTATCGACGGATCACTACAAAAGATATCTATCTCCCTCTCTTTTGTAATGACTATAAAAAGTACAACTTTGTATCCTCTTGATCTACACACTCTCTTGTTCATCCACACCCAATCTTTGGGTATTTTATGAGGAAAAAGAACAGGCATACTCTAAGGAATGAGAAAATTTCACTTATTTTCATCGAGATGGCAAAAATTGTCCCGTGAAAAAACATTAGAAAAATCATTGATTTATAGGAGAAAAACGTAGGATGTACATGGATTTATAGGAGATATCCAAAAGTGTGAATAACTTTATCAGAGAAACCTAGAAAGTATGCAAAAGGAAACTTTCACACACTAGAAAGTGAACACATTGATAATTTCTAAGAAGTAGTGTACATTCGTAGAGTGATCCTTTGGTAAGGATTCTTCATCTTCACTATCTCTCCAAGGATCCAACAAAGGGGTTGGTAGGGGATTCTCTTCGCGATGAGAAATGTTTCCAATACACTCTCTTAGCTTCTGAATTCGTTCCTTTATTGAAAAGGAAGAAGTTGTACATGTAGATTCCTTTTCATTACATATAGTAGAAAAATGTGCAGGTACTTCTTTGGAATCTGTTTTTCGATAGAGGAAAACTTTTTTTTTTGCTCCTTGTGCGTATTCTGCTTGAGGGGATATCGAGCATGCAGATATCCCATCCTTCAAAACAGAAATTTTTTCATCACGCCATTGGGCAGCTGGCGTGTTTACACAAAAGGGATCAACGCTGCCTGAGGAAGAAATCTCCATCCATCGAGAATTTGAGCATCCTGGACGGGGAGATTTCACTGCAGCAGCAGGGGAATAGCTGGGGCGTCGCCGGCTTTCAAAGTGGGGTTGTAGACATGATGGGTTCACGCTAGCATGATTCTGTTGAATAGTGGCAGTTTTCCAACGATGAGTATCTGTAATGGTTGGTGATGTTTTATATGTCTCCAGAGGGATGGACTGTGACCCTGGAATCTCCCAGGAAATCACCCGTGTCTGATCGATAGGTTGGAGCATGAGCAGCGTTTTTTTTTTCTCAAAGGCAACTTGTTTTGGCCTTTACTGCGGGCATGCCGATGTTTCGTTATAATAGCAGTAGAAAACAATGCACTCTTTTGTGGCTACGACAAAAAAAGAATTAATCAGCTACTACACGATGCAAGCTTCAATACTAGTGTAGGTGTTTCAAAACAGACTAGGGAGAGCAACATTGGCTATCGAGTGCCAATATTTGATGAATGGCAGAGATGAGAGGATGCACCCATGACTAAAAACACTATGAAAGGCGTATCATGAAAAATAATTCTTTCAAGTTATTCATTGGGTACAAATCGAAACACTGGATCTGTAGCATTGTAGACAAAGTATATGCAGAGAAACTTGACGTCATATTCCAATTATTTAGCAATTTCGATTTAATATATTACGTATTACAAATATCAGTTTTACTGCGCAAGTATCGTTCCCTTCATTTTTTTTCTTACACGTTGATCAGGGAAGTTTTCAGATGAGTTCGAAACCATCAAAAATAGCAACACAGCAACCTTTGAACCAGCTATATATATCATACTACCAGTACACGGTGCAGGGTCATAGTCCCCCGTTCCAATAGGTTCTGTAATGCGGGTGTGCATACAAATGAGGCTCTGTGCTGGAGAACAGATGCCGGTGGGATGCTGTCATATTAAAGCTAATGAAAGGATGAAAGGAAGTCTTGTCTTACTTCAGGATAGTACCATTGTTTCTTTTCTTGAGGAATGGGATATGTCTCATTCTTCAAGAAAAATTCGAAACCATAAATCGCCTTAATTTCGTACAATAAATTGTGTCAGCAAACGCATGTGTGAAAGCAATTTTTATACATGTTTTTAATTGAGCATGGTGAAAGCAACCATTCAAAATATGAATTCCTTGTAAATTATGTTTAATAGTTTAACTTGGTTTCGCCTTCACGGAAGTAGGAATAATAATCTGCCCTACAGAAGCATGGATTGAATGGTAAACTTCAAAAAGAAATAGATGATTGCTCCGTTTAATTGCCATTGTGTGACGTTAACCTCTTTTTAATTGAAGAGAAATTGATTTATACATGAAATTACCCTATAAAAATATTTTGCTATTAGGAAAACGCAAGGATTCTCATATTTCTGTAATACTTTCTCGAGAGATATTGCTAGTACCAAAGGAATATTTTAAACATTAAAACTAATCCAAATTCGAGATTAAAGAATGCGTTTTCTAGTTCTAATCTTATATTCATATATGGCATGTTTAATCTGGAGGAAAAAATATAAGTTTGCACTGGTTATTCAGGCTTTGATCACTAGAAATTGTGTTCAAAATAATCACTTGACATAAACCCGACTCCGAGTGCAGCCAAGCATTAAAAAGAGCGAATTAACTACTATCTATAGGCGAACTAGTTAGCTATGCACTGCTTAATTTTTTCATTTACAATTATCACTTCATTTGCTAAATGATGAAATTAGATTGCATTGGAAATTCATATCAAGGGCAGGATAGCGGTTGCCAATATGTTCCAGTTGTCGGCATTTGCAAAAATTGACTAGAAGTACAATTGATAGTGAATGAGTATCTCTCCTCATATAAGAGCATTATGGGCACTTCAATAAAAGATTTTATAATATTTCAAAGTTTAACTAATTATTTAGTTTACAAAATCATTTCTAATATTCTGCCATTCTCTCAAAAAACATTGAACTAAAAAATCATATATTTTAAGAAAAACAAATTTTACACAATACATCATTTTGTAGTTTGCTCTAGTCAAATGCATAAGTTTTCAATACCCAGTAAAAGTAAAATGTATATTACTAGCCTTTACTATAATACACATTATAAAAAAGAAAAAAATGCAGCTACAATGATTACATAAAAACAAATTTAATTTTGTCAATTCGTTAACAATGCAAGATATTTTAAAGTTTACTATATTTTTGTAAGCAGAGGCAAAAAATAAAAAAATCAATCAAATAGCATGCTTACCATAATGTTCAACTAACTTGTTATGCATTTCTGCATAGCTTTTATAAACGCCTTTTATTCCATTCAATTGGCATTCTTGTATAATCTCATAATTACAATTATATTTCATGCAAGGAAAAATAAACTTTGGTATATTGACAGAATTTTAAAATATTAATACAATTAGAAAAATTTGATTGATTCTAAAATTCTATAGGTTCAAAAAAATTACATTATCTTTCGTGCTTTTTTTTACGAAGACAATGTAACTATAAACAAAATTGCACTTTCTTCACTTGCTGAAATTACTACTATTCTTTTTTATTTAAAATGGCACATTTATCGTATAGATTTTGAATAAAATCCTTTAAGCATTTATGTCAAAGCCCAAAGATAACCTAAAATTAATCAACAATAAACTAGTTATGTTTAGAACTTTGCAAAATTTGATAATTTGACCATTTGCAGTTTATACAAAATGCCACTATACAAATTAATATCCATTATTCAAACATATTTCAAAATTACAATTTTTTTTCTGTGCCTAAAGTAAAGTAAAAAATGTTTCAAGTAATTATGACAATTTAATCAGCATGTTAAAAATAAAATTTCAATTAAAATAAAGTGCTACTAATTGTAAAATTATTTCCTTGTAAAAAATGTTTAAAGAAGCAACAAAACATTCTTTAAATATTGTTTTTGTTATAATTGAACATTTATTTATATAACTCGCTTTTTCTCTTTAGTTTTTGTATATTTCCAACGCTTTTTTAAATTAATAGCAAAGTATAAAAGTAGTTAACATTCAGTACTTGTGAATGAAACATGTTACGGTTAAGAATATATAGCCATTTAGAAATAATTAATTTTGACTAATTAGTTTTTTTTATAAATATCTTTATCTGCATGCTTCTATTGCACAATTAACACAAAATTTAAGAGTTTCAATATTATATCAATTTTTTATTTGATTTTACCTAATCTTCATGGCCTTCAAATAAAAAAATTGCAATTTTGAATTTATGAATGCAAGTGCAATTCTACATTAGCCATTATCAAATTTTGTAAGAGTACATTATAAATATTGATAACTGTAAAAGCAAACTTTTTTTGAAATAAGTTAAAGAATACGATTATCTGCCACAACTTTAAACTGCACAATAAAAAAGTTGCATTCAACTGAGATAGTAGCACAGATACAAAAATGCTGCCTTTATCTACTCCATAATATATTATTTTTTAATTAAGAAAAATGCATTACCATTAGTAAAATACCATTTTTCATAATATATTTATTTGCTTTACTTCTCTTGAAAATAACTGATTAAATAAAATAAATTTTACTCATTATAAAGAATTAAAAATAAAAAAAAAGGAGTATCATCTAAACATTTTCAGTGTCATCCATATTTTTAATATGCTTAAATATTGTAAGCGTTTGCTTTCATTAGCAAAAGATGCTAGTTTGTTCTTCAAGACGTGGAATTTATGGACAGAATTTTAAAGCAGCATTCCAAATTTTATGCATTAATATCAATAAAACTGTTAAACGCTAAGAATTTTTACTTTTTAATTTAGATTTAATATTTTGAGTAACATGATAAATCCCCAAAATTGATACAGGCAGTCTAACAAAAAATGTTATCCCTGTACTACAAGAAATATTTCATTGTTATAGTATAGAAGATTTTGAATTTATGCACACTGTAATTGTGCAAAATCAAGTAAAACTGCGAGTTCCTAGCAGCTATAATATTTTCATTTATAATAATTTTATTTACATTTGCGTGCCCGCTTTAAAAAATCAAACTATATTTCATTGTTTCCAAATCTATACTGGTGTCATTATCATGCACCTAAACTTTTGCAAAGAGCAATTCTACAATTTACGTCTATGCAGGCTGCCACTTAAAATAACAAAAGAGAGATAATGTGACAAAAATGAATCAAGAAATTAAGAAATATGCACTGAGGAAAAGCACAGTACTTTCATTCTTCAGTTAAACTATTATTATTCGGTAGCCCAAAAATATCCAGCAGTATAAATACAAATATGAACAGGTCATTTAGCCGGTGAATCTTAATATTCAAATACTTGATTAAACGCAAAAGCGTGATCTATATTTTTTAGCCGCTTAAATCCATTTTGGCTCTCACAATTTGAAAGTAATTTGCTTTATTTTTAAGGATTTTTTTGTTATGTTCATAGTATCCCTGAATCTATAAACTTTGAAAAAAATATGCAGTGTTAAAGTTTAGTTAATTCCAGGAGAAATTTTAGTGTTTGCCAAATTTTATTCAAATTAGTGACAGAGCTATTGGAATTGTGGTATTCTTTAGCCTGAAAGACACTCTTCTGCTTTTGAATTCACTATGGTACCCTTTTTTAATTAATCAATTATGAAATTGCAATGAGTAACAGAGAATTATTCCTTCTGTTTAAAATTCTTTTCTCGAGATTTTTGCATTTAAAATAAGAAAAGTCAAAAAATAACGCGAAATGGACATAATTTTGCTTTGAATGCTAGGGTGTAGTATCATCGTAATTGGAAAAATTTTATTAGAGATCTTGCATCAAAAATAAAGAGATTCCATTGCTCAGAAGGATGCCATCATTTCCAGACCTGGTCGCCATTAAAAATTACAGTTACCGCTTAGAAGCTTTACAAAATCTAAAGTGATGAACATATCAAATTTATTTCTAAGATGATGGGTTCCTCTTTTAGAGGCATTTCCATATACAACGCAAACGAAGAATTAGAAAATAATAATTCATTGACGAATGATGAATCACAACGAATCCAGGTATCTCGTGCTGCATCGGCTTCTTATCAGCCAAACATGGACTCGTTGTTATCACAAATATCCTATCAACCCTCTGTTGCATCACCTACAATATTCAACCGATTCGAAACTATTCCTTTAAGTAAGAAATCTATTGTGCGTTAAAATTTCGTTGTTAGTGAAAAAATAATCTACCAAGGGAAGGCTATAAACTTCAATGAGCAGCTTTGTGTTTCAAGTTCGGTTGCAAGACCATTCAAATATTCTCACTTTTTTATCAATTTATTAAATTATTGATTCATTATAAGCATTTGCCATATAATCACTAAAATCGATGAGATTATCAAATTCACTTTGAACCCGCTATAATATTGTTTATAGAAGAAGGAAAAACAACACTTTGCTTTCTCAAATATGCCTGTTTGCCCCGTAATTTTACTTTTTTCTGCTACTGCAGACATTCCCTTTAGAAAAGAAGAAATAAAATTTTATAAACCATTCAAAGTAATCATTTCAGGAGAAATTGAATCTGCATCTCTAGATAATTTTACTAGCGGCACTGCGTTACTTTGTCGTTCCATGGTGATGTATGGTTCCGCCTGGGAGTTTGTAACGGTGAGGCCACTTCATAAAATGACATACTTTCTCCATGACTATGCAGAATATCTGAATTATATACTATATTTGTAATTTGATATCAGCAAGCTCTATTGCTTATTAGAGAATTTCGGAAATTTTTTTCATATTACTACCATACTTCCTCATTGGGCATTTCACGATTTTCTTCTTACTAAATGCTGCCCTAAGTCGTTCAAAGCGCAGTTTGAGAAATCATAGCTTGCATATGGTTTAAAACATTAAGAATAAAGCTCTTTCTATACTGCATGACACGCAGCAATAGAAAATTAAAATGTTCAACTAAAAATACATTTTTCCTACGTACATTGACATCATCATGTCAGGGAAAAACTGAAGCTTATTCATCTATTGCTCAATCAAAGAATGTGTTCCAATTCCTTTTGCTTTCCCAATTTTTAAAGCATAAAGAAACACTGCAAGATGAATTTTGCTTTAACTCTCCAATCGAAATAGAATTAAAAGTGAGTTTCCCATAGAATCGCATCTTAACTGTGATGCATTAGAAAGAATAGCTTATTTCAATACGTTAAGTGAATTGGAAATAAATCATTGCATATTTGTGATAGCTAAATTTCATAAAATACACTACTTCATAACATATAAGTTGAATTTATTTATCTTAAGTAGGTAGTTTTTTTGAAGAAATATCAAAGAAATTGAATATGGCAACTTTAAGGGTTTCTGGCGTGGAATTATAATGAAATAATAAAAATACTAACGGCCTATCGATGAATTTAATTGTTAATAAAATGAATCTTTTACAACAATTGTAAAACAATTCACAAAATCAACTCATGCAATTTCCTTTACTTTTCTCAGGGTACACACCCACAAGGGTGGCCAAGACTTTTGATTACGTTGTACGGAACTGATTGGTAAGATCACGGTTGAAAATTGCATTGCTAACAAGTGCTGCAAAAATACCTTTGGTGCAATAATGAATGCTTCAATACACATGTTTAAAAGAAGGAGAATGAAGATTTATCAATTGTTTCTTTCTGTAACTTTAAATTGAAACAAAATTTAGGTTTAACAAATCAACAGTTAAAGGATATGGTACCATGCACATACCTACAAAAACTGGAAGGTAATTGCGGTCTAAAATTTTGATGAAACCATTTTTTTCTTTGTAGTATTATTATAAAATATTTCTCCCTTAGTTTATTTTTTTCCCGGGTGAGTTTTAATTCGTTCTTGTGAAAAACTTTTGTTCATTCAATCCTCTTGCAATAAATTTATTATTCAATACCATTATATTGCTTATTTGGTATAGGAAACAACTTTTGATAGTTTCTTTATTTCAGATACAGTCGAAATGTACGACTTTTCCATCCTTTGGATAATTCTAAATGGGAATATTTAATAAACTGGGCGAAGTCAAGACGGCTTGAATTTGTTGATATAACTACCCTAGTAGAATCTGGAAAACGAGAAGGTAATGGCGCATATAAAAAGTGTTTTGCTATGAATGAGCGATGCAAATTCCAAGTAGCTTGATCTTTTTACTTATATCCATTAACGAATTTTCAAGGATCTAAGTAATTAAGCAGTGGCAAATAAAATTCTTACGATTGATGATACTTAAGAAACTTTTAAAATTACAAGGAAGAATTCCCCCACTAGTAATTGCCTATTGCTCCCAAAAATATATACAATTTTTTATCTCATTTTCAAATTCAATACAAGTTAAGCGCATAGAAATTCGATACGATATTTTTGTGAGTATACATCCCTAATTTTACGGGGTTTGGTTATGCAAAGTGTTCAGAATGTGTGTGTTCATTCATAGTTCTACGTGTACAATCGGAAGGAAAAATCAAGATCAATTTGAATGTTTTGGTTCAAAACATATAAGATTCCAGTTTTCCACCCAAAAATCTACGGAAGGAAAAACCAAGATAAATTTGAATGTTTTGGTTCAAAACATATACGGTTCCAGTTTTCCACCCAAAAAAATATCTCATCAACAGTGCAGTGGATGAATATGAGAAAAATGCATAATCAAATCTGCCATTCAATTTAAACAGCAAATCAGTAGGTTCTCTCTGAGCTAGTGTTACAAAAATGAAGCCTTTAAAGAGCAATTTTGGATGCGAGTTTGGTGAATACGAATACAAAGTGATAAGTTTAAAGACAATAGCTACGAAAGTCTCTTTTCCTTTTGAAACAAATTATTTCTGCAGTTGTACGAGGATTGAAACACAGAATCGCAGAATCCCTTGTTAAACGCGTATAGAACAGAAACAATATTATCATACGCGTAGCCTTTCTCCAGCAATTCAAAACTTAAAGTTATTTTGATGCCAAAACTGTGAAATGAAAATCTTAGCAATGCATTACAGAAACGTGCGGATTTGAAGCGAAAGATGAAGGATATTTAAGAGCAAAGAAAACTTTCCTACAAGCCATTCATTTCCTTCTGAAGAATACCTTACTTTTGATGGAAGCAAAGAAATATTTATTAAATGATCAAAACAGTGTTGTTATTCAGTCTTAAATATCGAATAAAAATATTCTTGAGTACAAAAGAATTCCTTTTTATAGTGGATTTTTTGTATGCATCCCAAAATAGATGTTGGCCACAGAATTTCAAATACAAATATTAGAAAAGTGGAATTTAGCGAAATTACCAGCTTCCTCTGCAATACAAAATACAATTATTTTTAATCTAAAATAGAGAGAGATTCACGTAACAGCAAAATGATCCACCCATAAATCAAAAATGAAGCTATTTGTAGATAAATTGAATTTCTTAAAAGAAGGTTCCTCCTATTCAACGGCATTCTCAGAAACTCTCATTACCATTTGCTTCTGAAAAGGATGCTTTCGCATTATCCAGCAAAAGAAAAAATTCCCTAATAAAACAGAAAATAAAGAAAAATATAAAGTTTAAAACAAAGCACATGAAGGGTTCTTACATCCATCTAAAAATGGATTCTTGGAAAACTTTATCTCTGCAAATAAAACGAGTGAAAGAATGGCATTGAACACGGTGACCCCTCTCCTATATCTTTTTAAATAGACTATCCACTAAACTCAAAAAAATATAAAATAAACTGTGAACTGCATAACAGGAAAGAACTCTCAGGAATAGTAGAAAGTTTTTATAGAAGAAAGTTATACAGGGATACCTATCAAAAGAAGAAACTGCATAAATCCATCCACTGTTTGCATTCTTCATTGCAACCTTATGGATGGTTTCTCTTTCATTTCCTGAGGTTATGCCTGCATTTAAGACTGCATGAAGCTTTCCCAAATGTTGTAATTCATTAAAAGAAATTATCGACTTATCCTTGGAAGCAGAATTTGCATAGGAGTTAGAACTGAGTACAGAGTTTCACAGAGAGTTATTTATTAGCCCTCTATGTATAGAAATTTCTCCACCCAAGTATAGATCACGTGAAAAGAGGAGGCGCAATCTCATAACAAACTCTTCTCAATATCTTATAAAGTAAAATCTATCCACCGTAGCAGAATGAAAAACTATGCAATAAAAAATCCCATCCCACTTCTCTTCCTATAAAAAAGATAGAAAGCAACGACTAAAAGTTTGTACTGTATTTCTACTCACATTCACTTTGCCTCTCTCCATCATGAAATACGTACATGCGAATAGCCTTGTTGACGTTGTTAAAATAAACAAATCTATAGGATTCTTCTCGCCTGAGAATACACCACATTCTATCCACAGTAAAACATTCTGGGAATGAGGAGAGTATATTCCGTTATTTTTTGGAACTATTATACTGTTTGTAAATAGTCATAGCAAAACGACGTATGCATAAAAACATAAACAGAAGAAAAGAATTGTTATAGAAAATAGGAACCTCCACGTAGATTAAAGGATCCCATACAACAACTTCTCTCATTTCTCTCTCTCTCTACTCTCTCATTTCTCTCCCTCTCTACTCTCTCATTTCTCTCCCTCTCTACTCTCTCATTTCTCTCTCTACTCTCTCATTTCTCTCCCTCTCTACTCTCTCTCATTTCTCTCTCTCTACTCTCTCTCATTTCTCTCTCTCTACTCTCTCTCTACGCTCTCATTTCCCTCTCTACTCTCTCATTTCTCTCTCTCTACTCTCTCATTTCTCTCTCTCTACTCTCTCATTTCTCTCTCTACTCTCTCTCTCTCTCATTTCTCTCTCTCTACTCTCTCTCTCTCTCATTTCTCTCTCTACTCTCTCATTTCTCTCTCTACTCTCTACTCTCTCTACTCTCTCTCTCTCATTTCTCTCTCTCTACTCTCTCTCTCTCATTTTTCTCTCTCTCATTTTTCTCTCTCTCTCAGACTTACGAGAGTGTACTTTCCATTTGCTCAGTAATGGGAATGACCAAATCTCGAAGTCCTCCTTGTAGACGTACTGCAAATTCCTTCATTGAAAATAATAACTGCAGAATAAAAATTGAATGTAAAAAATAACAGGATAATATATACTAATGCCTTATAAGAAGAGATATATACATTGGTGTATAATTTTGAAATATTTTCTTTAAAAAAAAAGAAAAGAAAAAGAGAGAGATGAAAAAAGATTCTATAATCCTCTTTTATCCAATTCATCCATTTTAAAAAAATTCAAATGTAATAGGAATCTATATATATATAATATTATTAAAGAAAAAGTAATAGAAAAACTATGAATATTCTAAAAAAAATAAAAGTGTGTATCTATTTCTCGTTTAAAAATTTGACTTCATCTGTAACTGTTTCTGTATCTTCAAAGATTACAATGAGTACAATACGGCGAAACTGAAAAAATTATTTTATAAAAAATATATTAAAAAGTTATGAAAAAGAAAAGAAATTATCTTTTTACTAAGTTTTTAGGTAAAAAAAAATAAATAAAGAAATTAAAGAACATGAAGAGAGAATGAAAGCTTATAGAAAAAATTTTTACAAGAAAAATAAATAAAATTCTATAAAATAAGAGAAAAAAAAGAATAAAAAGTGAGAAAAAAAGAGAAAAATGTATCAAAAAAAATTTTTCTAAAAAACATTTTACAACTATTTAAAATAAGAAAATAAAATTATCTAAACTTGAATATATAGCATCGTACTAATAAAACAACTAATTTCCCAGAAGTGGCATCCGAGAAATACAAAGTGGGAACAAAAAGAGAAGATCTGAGCAAGAGTAACAATTCAAAAAATAATTTAAAAAAATAATATACATTTTAATTAAAAAAAAAAAAATATAAATTTCAAAGAGAATGTTTACCGTGAAGATCCAAATAAATATCCATCCGATTCTTTTAAAAAATTTGCTCTTCCAAAGGTAGAGGCACCTCCACCAGGCTAAAAAAAAGAAAGAGTTGTAAACTTTTTTAAAAATAAAATTAATTTTGTTTTTTTATATTAAAATTTCTACCTCAGAAGCAGCGGTGGGTGCACGTCCAAAAGGAAATGTATTCAATTTCAATGAATCCACCTAATAAAAAATATATATATAAAAAAAATTATTTTATTTTATGAATATATAATATATATATACTAAAAAAATCTTTTTATATTCTTTTTTTAAAAAAGAATTTATTGCATCCATTTTATTATTATAAAAAATAACTACAAGATTAAAAATAAAATGTTCATACACAATGAAAAAAAATGAAAATTTTAAATAAAAAAAATTTATAATATAAAAAAAAAATATTTTAAACATTTTTATTATTTTTTTTTTCGTTTTTATATCAAAAAATAAATATTTAAAAATTCTTCAAAATTTTCATTCTTTTTTAATTTCTTACAGAGCCATTATAACACACAAGATAAGAATATAATACAAGCATATCATGAGGATTCATCCTGTAAACCAAAAAAAAAAAATCTTTTCTTTATATATATTTAAATGAAAGTAGAAAAAAAATTATTAAAAAAAAAATTTTAAAGGATAATAAATATTGATTTAAGAGAAATTAAAAAAAAAATGTATTAGAAACTGAAGAAAATATATTTATAATTAATTATAAAAAAAAAAAATGCTATGAGAGAAATAATATGAATTGAAAAAAAAAATAAGAAAGAGAAATAAGATGAAATGAGAGTAAAACGACTGCATTGAAACCAAAAAAAAGATATCTTTATATTTATAAAAAAAAAAAAAATAAAGAGGTAAAAACTATCCACTACAGACATAACTCTTTAAACAGAATGCAACTGAATAAAATTCAACAATTTCTTTTGTTTAGCTTCTTCTTCTCTTTCTATCATTCTATTTGTTATATCTAAATAGTTCTAAAAAATTAAAAATTATACTTTCTGGTAAGATAAAAGAAAAGAATTTAGTGAAATATCTCCTCTTTTAAATTCAATTACCCATTATAAATCAAATAACCATCAAATAATAATGAAACATAACGAATGGTTGAAAATGCATCCTTTAATCGATGAACAAAAGACTGAAAAAAATTATAAAAAAAAGTTACAAAGTTTCAAAAAATTATTTTCAAATACAAAAGGAAATTTTTTTCAAATTTCACTCTAATTTTATATATATAAATATATTCTGTAGAGAAAATGAATTTCATGTATATTTATATATTAATCTATACAGTTTTATAAAACTGTTTTTTATAATGTAACTACTTTGTATTATATATTTCGTTTCTTTTACTTTAAAATTCTTTTTTATTATTTCATTTTTTATAACATTTCTTTTTCTTGGTATACATTTTTCTGAAAATTTTTTTATATTTTTTTTATATTTATGTAATACTATAATCCTCTTTTATATACTTGAATCGATAAAAATGTTTTCTGAGAAATGGGGCCATAATAAAAACCATTCAATTCTATCATTAAAAAAAAATATATATAAAATAATAATTTAATAAAACAGTTTTAATAGAAAAGAAGTTTCAAAACTCTCAAACTAAAGAAAATGCATCTCCTTCCATACACGTGAAAATATCATTAAAAAATTTACTCTTTAAATTATTTATTAAAATAAAAATTACATTCCATAGATCCACTATGAAATAATAGTTTGAAAAATCTTTCCTTTTGATATACTTGCAGAAAATTAAAAAAAATACTTTAAATAGTACGTATTTGTTATTTTATTCTTTTCGTTTTCACTTTTATCTTTATTTTCATATTTTTATCTCCACATCATTAACTCTTTATCTTCATATCGTTATCTCATTATCTTTATCTCCCTCTCTTTATCTCTACATCATTATCTCCCTCTCTTTTCTCTCTGCCTCTCCTTCTCTCTCTGGCATCCTCTCACATTAAAAATGGTAGAATTTATATATATTTTTTTTTCTCTTCAACATCCCACACATACCATTATAAAGAGAAATTTTGTCAGTATCCACCGTTTCAAAAAAAGCAGGAATAAAATCTTCTAATAAATCTGTAAGAGCGTCAATACGATTTTCTAAAATATAATGACGAATACTTCCATGAAGTAAAACAAAAAATGCACATAAATTCTTCAAAATCTGAAAACAAACAAACATTTCAAATGTATATAAAAATAAAAATAAAATCAAAAATAGTAAACGTTTTTTATTTTATTTTCTTTAGATGTTTCAATTCTCATTTCACACTCTTTTTTTTCTCCCCAATTTATATATATAAATATTTTCAATTTATCACTTTTTTTTAATAAAAATTAATCTTTTATATAAATATTACAGCCATCAAGAAGGTCTCTTGAGTATCTCCTTCATGCCATAAAACTTCTGAAACAGAATTTCCTTTCATTGTAATACTCTGTGGATTTCGAGAAACCTATATAATACAAAAATTTAAATATTCGTTCAATAAAAGGAAAAAATAATAAAAAATTTTATTTTTTAATAATAATAAAACGCTTGTATAAATTCTATTTTTTTTTTTTTAAATATGTTCTTTTATGAATAGGTTGATAAAAAATAGAGTTTATACGAACGTTTTATTATTATTATAAAATAAAAAAAAATACATATACTAAAAAAAATTAAAGAAATTATATAAACATCCAGAAAAAAAAATAAAAAGAGAGAAACCCATATAAAAAAAAATATCCCATAAAAATAAAGACATAAAAGAAGATGAGAAGAATAAAAAAAAGGAAATATTTCCTCTATATAACCAGTATATATATATATATTTAAAAAACAAAGATAATGCTTGCATACACTCTCTTTTTCTCCTGTTTTATAAAAAAAAAATATAATTCAAAATATACTGTAAAGAATCCATTTTTTATTTATATATATGTCCATTAGAAAAATCTTTAAAATATTAAGATAGAATCTCTCCAAAGAAATGATGAAAAAAAAAAAAACATCTATAAGAAGAGAAAAATATTCTTCCTAGTATGCATAGAAAAAAATAAAAAATTTTCTTCATCTTTTTGTAGATAGAATAAACAAAATAGTTTACTAAAGTTATCCATATATTGGGTTCCCATTGTTTTACAACTAATATATGCTGTTTTGTATGAATGGATTCCAGTGGATTGGAAGGTCCTGCAAAGCTCCTAGAAACAAAAAAATTCAATATATTTTTATTTTTATTTTTTCTATAAAAAAATAAAAATATCTCAAAGAGTAAAAAATATTAAAAAAAGAGTCTCTAAAGTATCTTACTAAAAAGAATGGAAAAAAAACGTATACATTACTAAGAAAAATATTTTTTTTTTCCCTTATTCTTTCTACATATATATATATCTATACAAATCTATATATGTAGAAAGAATACAATGAAAACAAATAGAGAGTACAATTCAAAAATATACAAATTATTCTATACAAATAAATTTAATAAAAAAAAATAAATCAATGAGATCCATCAACAAAAAATAAATGCCTACTCGGTAAAAGTAGCCAATCCTTCTATCATTCCCACTTGCCGACGTTTTTCTTCAATAACTTTATAACTTGGATGATAATAAATCAGTTTTGCATCCTGTTGTGTAAAATATAAAAACAAAGTAGAGAAACATTGAAGAAAGGATGTATACAGAAATCATTTGGAGCAAAGGAGATCAAAAAAAGAAAATAAAAATAGGCCTACATACGGTAAGGATCCATTCTTTCTTTCTCTTCAAAAAATTTTAATGAAGGAATAAAATTCCAAAACTCATAAAAATACGTCTTAGGAGAAGAAAACATAGCTAGTTTCATAGAGAAACTCTACAAACATGCGTGTACTCAACTTCTTGGAAAATTATTTTTCCCTATGAAGGATTTATATATATATATGGGATAGGCGTATACAGTGTTTGAGGATCACGTTGTGCATGTCTTAGTCTTTTGTTTCTTATTGGTTTCATGCGTATTTTATCCTTTTCTGAGAGCTCCTCTCCCTACTGGATAATTTTTTGATATCTATTTTGAAAATGTGTGTTGCAGCCTATTTGCAATAGAGGGAAAAAATAAAGAGGCAGAAAAGTGTTTCTTATTTCTCTACATCCAAACTTCTTGAAGTGCTCCTTTTCTCTGTATCACAGGATTTTATATTCTTGTGAAGGTGCTGCTCAGTTTCTCAGAACTACATTTCATATTATTCACAAAGAGTAAGAAATTATTTTT
Source organism: Cardiosporidium cionae (assembly GCA_015476325.1). Lineage (NCBI taxonomy): Eukaryota > Apicomplexa > Aconoidasida > Nephromycida > Cardiosporidium > Cardiosporidium cionae. The sequence continues at coordinate 27,540 of JADAQX010000244.1, read as the reverse complement.
TGCACGAATTTATTGACTTGAACATCTTCCTCCGTCGATTTTGGTTTCTGCGGCTTTCGGCTGGGATCCGAAATAAAAAATGCAATGAGTTTTCGAGAAAGGAAGGTTTTTGATTGGGTAGAGGTATTCGACATAGGTGTACGAGGAGAGAGTAACGACCGTGATAAACGCTCAGCCATGATGAATATCTCTACTCAAATGCCTGTGCGGCAAAGAAAATTTGGAAAACAAAATGCAAAAGAATAGACCAAGACAAAGATAGAGAGAAAGGGAGAGAAAAAATCACAGCGAGGGAATTTCATCCGCATTTTCCCACTGTATCTCATTTCTCTCTATAAGAAAGATAACGCATGGGCATACGGGAGTGTGTACAGCAAGAAACAAATCACAACTATGAAGAGAAAGCAATTTGGTAAAAATGCTCGTAATTGTAATAGGGAGCATTGTAGTATATAGTTACAACACACACAGAAAGCCGTGAAGTTTTCACCGCAGTGCTTCAACTAATAGGTACAAAATGAATGGAAAGAGAGTATAAGGGATCTAATAAAACGAATGGAAAGAGAGTATAAGGAAACTAACGTTTCCAAAAATGTTGTTTGCAAGCAGAATCTGCAGTATTGCACAGAATCAGAAGACGTACGCAAACAAACGGGCCATATTTATACAGAAGAAAGAGAGGCGTATACATATGCCGATGAGGAATCAAAAAATAGAATCAAACGTTTTTGCGCAACGTGTAAATTCACTTTAATAATAGTTTTATACACTTCTAGAAGTTTTCTAACGTTTTTTTTTGCATTATCTTATACGGTATGTTCTCAATGTTCAATTTTTACTGATAAATAAAAACGGAGGGTGCAGATCTTCTTAAAACCTAAGACTACAGCATTTAGATTAGGTGCTTTAAATTCCTTTACTTCAGTGCGCAATAATTACGGACGCTTACTGTTTTAGCCCCAGCAAAAATGCTTACTATCCCTCGTCATTCCTAGAAACATGCCTGCAGCTCTACTCGGCAGACGCCTGAATGAAAATGGGGTTACGTGTAACATCCTTTCAAATTTGCCGGAACAATTGTATTGCTTCCGTAATTCTATTGCCTTAATTGTGCTACCGGCTGGCAATGTAGATAATTTGATATTCTTCCCATTTTGCTTTTCTAAGCTTCGAAATGTAGGATTATACAAGAAGCCCGTTGAATCTTTTCTGATGACTTTGTTGGAGGAAAGAAATTTTCCTTTTGCCCTGATTGGGTTTTCCTTTGCAAAATTATTCTTTGAATTATTACTAATTCCTTGATGCTATCTATCAGTGTACGAGCTAACCCGCCTTTATATATTGAAAAACATTGTTTATTGAAGGGTGTTCCCATTGCTTCGCAAAAAGTGCTCCATAATTGTTTGCTTTAATCTCTACACATGACTCTTTCAGTTGTATATTTGACCCTTTCAGTGGCTTGTTATTTATACCCCTTTCCTTTGAAAGTGCCCCCCATGCAATTTTTGTACGGAGATGTTCAGTGCAATGGCGCTTAGAACCTGTGATCTCTGTCTGAATAAAATTTTGTATATTAATCTAACTGCCAGATGTCGGGCAACTGTAAACTCTGAGTTACTGAGCATTTGTTGTTGTATTTCGTAGAGTTGTGTTTTTTATTTATTTTTCCACTCGAGGTTAAACGCACTTTCCTTGTATCTTTCTAGGAAATGAATGTTTCAAAATTTTACGGTAACTTCAGCGGTTATGTCCTCTGGATGAAGCATTCGCATCATCTCGACATGCCTTATACAGCATTTTTATGACCTCTCCAATATATCTTCACTGGAGGAATCCTTTTTGTTACTATTGGCTAATTCATTGCCACTGAGTTGCACTGCTAGATTACTCCTCATTGTGTTATAATCCGACCATGGTGCAAAAACCTCATGCACAAGTAAAAGGGGTAATTTACTCTAAGAATGGGGAAATTCTTTCTTGTGTATTTTGCCGAATTTACGCAGGTATTTTTACATGAAACCTTTTCGGTTAATCTATGCCCTATCATCCAGTATTTACTTTAAATAACTTATTCTCTCATTTACCAGTTTTCTGCATATATGATCTTTTACTAAATGTTTTTTCAATACGGAATTTGCTTTTAGGTAATCAAATACCGGCACAGCGGATTCTTTACAAAGGTAGATGAATTTTTAACTCATCGGAAATTTTGAAAAACAACTCCAATACATTCATTATAGCGTTGTTACTTTGTCTTGGTATTTTATGATATGCCTCGTGGTTTTAACTACTTAAATATACATATAGGAAGTACTTTTCTTTTTAGTATTAATAAAACCACCAAGAGAGCCGTCAGATGAGTTTTTAGTATATATTCCTTTCAAATTACCTTACTAAGATTCTGTTTTCTACTATGATTTCGTGAAAAAGTTTAGTATAGAGGAAAATTACAACTCGTTTGTGTTTTTATGCTGGATATATTATTTTGTTACATATTCTATGTAATTGTTTAGATTCATCGGTTTTTGTGATTATGCCTAGATCGCCATGCGCACGAATACATTTGCTGGTAAGTAGATATTAGCTTTTAGTAAGATTGCATGATTATTGTTTTATAATGAATTCAATTTATGTGCTGTCTAAGTAAGGTAGAGTGCTGTTTCTCGCAAAGAATTCGCCAGTCCCCGCAGAGAAATGATGAATCAAATTCGATAAACGATCATATATAGCTTGTAATAATGTTTGATAATATAAATGCATATGTGTTTTCATTAATGCACTATTTTTGCTTCCTAATTCAAATTTTGCTTTGATATTTTGTAGATTTGTCCCGTTGAGCATATACATAATATAAACAGCCTTTGTACAGCCGATTTGGCGTTACTTCATCACATGAAATCCATTGCAAACAAAATTTTGTTTGGTAAACACTACTCTCAATTTGGTGCACAAAACGATTGCGCCGATTCTCACCGTTTTGTTTTTCATGTTCCTCCATGGAATTCTATAGATCATCTCCACTTGCATGCATTACTATTACCTTTCCACAAATTTGGGAGTAAGATCAGCTACAGTTTTGCCTTTACTCCATGGTGCTGCTCGTTGGATCGCCTGGTAATTTCATTAAAGCATCAACCCCGCGATAAATCATCAAAGCGATACAACGCTGAAAATAAAATCACGACAGAGAGGTCTGATCACAAGTCTGAGAGTGCTTTGATAACGCTTAAAATTTTGGACGATACAGCGCATGCAATTTCATCATCTGTAAGTGGCACTAGTGATACACCTGTTACTTCCATCAGTGATCCCTTCTTACAAACAGAAGATGAAACATCTATATTAGTTCAATCAGCGTTATTTCCTAGTACAGATGAAAATGTGGGAAATGGTGCTTATCTCTCATCTAATAATACGTTGCCACGTCGTTGGTTAAGTTGGCACTTTTTTAATCGAAAACGATTGCGCAGCAAGACAAGTAACTACGAGTGTGCGCGTTGCAGTAGATGTTATCCCGCTTTGTTGTCTTCTCTTTGTTGAAATGTATGAGCAATTTTGAGCAAACTTACTTTGTTAAATTAGAAGTAACTATATATTTAAAGTATTGCTTATGGTATGCTTTATGCAATGCGCTTCTTCTCCGTTAACATTTGTTGCAAGCGCGCAACTGTTTGTCAATTATATGGAGTGCATATTTTTATCGCACTCGTGTTTCAAATGCTAGAGCTTTTGCAGCAGTTAGAATAGTCTGATAACAGCTTATCAAGATAGTTTGAGTTACTTGTTAAAGGTTTCGTTTAAGCTTTCTATCAAAGTAAACTAGAAAATAATATTTTCGATGCGCAGTTACGCTTCTACCATCATAAAAGGAAAAACCAGATTCATAGCCTCCTTTCAACGCAATAAAGTTTTTGATCCCTCGGTAAAACGAGGCGACTTCAATACACTGATTCTAATTGATTAAAATGCATCACATAAACGAAAAAGCACATGCCTCGCTAACTAATTTTGAACACCGTAAAAGAGGGTAATTTCCACTTTTGTTTCCCACAACACGTTACATATATAAAAACAATATAACAGAACAAAATACATAAGCAACTTATCCTAGATAGGTAATCCGTGTAAAACGTATCTATAAAAATATTAGCTATACAAAATAAATTTTTACTTAAAATTCGCGACACAACTGACGAAAGCACTGCAATGTCGACAGATTCACAAGCAGTTTTTTCCTTTAATAAAAAGAAAATTTGCTCAAAACCGAAAGAATAGCAATCATACATGGAACATTCCCCCATACTGAGCCGATGATAACACCACTAGCTACTTTCGTTACTTTATTTCACCAGGAAGCTGCAAGTAACTTTAACAGTGAACTGATAGGAAAAAGACATCACCTTACGATTGCTCCAGGCAATGAAACATTTTGAATAAAAAATAAAATACTACTAAAATATCAGCTGCCCTAGTTATTTGCTTATCCACGGGAAGAATTCAATAGCGGAAAACTTACGATTACAAAATTAAAGAACCTTTAATCTGCCATGACAAGAAGGAAATATCCGAGAGAGCATCCTTGGATTTGGCATGTCACAATAATATTTTAAAGATTACTCATTGCGCCTACCAAAGCTACAGCATATATAACTAGTCCTTAGCCGACGATAATATTGCCCAACCAAAAATTCATGCTTCGAGCTCGAGAGTTAAAAGTGAAAATGAAACAAATGAAGCATACATCGGTTCATTGCTATCCGTATAGTAAAGATATTATTCAATGCCTAAACGATAGTGCAAATGCGTGAATAACAAGACCTTCTTGGTGATTATTCCCAATGAATTCTGGATGATTTATTATGGATTTAAAGACTTGAATTTATTGTAGATTATAAAATAATAATACATAAAATTGCGCATATATCTTTACAAAAAGCTCACTCTATAAAGGTTTTTAAACTGATATCCTATTTTCAACAAAAGATTAAACAATATATAAACTTCATGTACATAGATGTATTACAACTAGAACCATTACTTTCATTTCATTTTCGCTTCAACGGAAGACGTCTAAGAGTAACCCCCCCCCCATCACTAGTTGATTTGGTGTGATTAGAAGAGCGCTCAATAGTGGAAATATCTCCCTCCAAATGTGTAGAGCGGGTATGTCGGCCAAGAGACACAGTGGAGGAGTGCCCACTGGAAGAGCCGCTGGCAATTCGAGTAATGGGAGGCTGAGAAATGACAGTATTATTACCATTCAAATTTTCCTTGATTGTAGTAGCTGCAGAAGTATTACTTCCCTTTTTAGCAGGGCTTCCATGTGAAGAAGAACGTTCTGTCTTAGTAGCATTCTCCCTTTCTAGAGAGAGCAATGCGGCGTGACGACGTAGAGATGCGAAGCGAGAAGGAACAGCTTGACTACTCTGAAAGGTAAGTGAGGGTGAAGTGGTATGCGCAACACTACTTCGTCTATTTCGCAAGTGAAAACTTCTCCCTTCGTGTACCATCTCTCTCCCATTTGTATTCCCATCCTCCTTAAGGATTTCTTTCTTACGAGGACGCCCTCGTTTTCGTCGCACGTCTCGATGGGGAGTGACTTGAGGCTGCTTGTGATGTTCCACCGAAACAAGGGTAGCCGATTTTTCAGGAGGAAATTCAGGCCGAAGTGCATTCGCCCTATTCAGTTCTGCTTCACCTTCACTATCGCATCCTTCAGTAGAAGTAGCACCCAGCATCAAGGAGGGAGAACTGAGCTTAGAAAGCGTATGATCCAATGAGGAGGAAGATAGTGGGGAGAGAGAGGAACGAGGCGCTTCGAGAAGAGCAGAATCAGGGGAATCGTGCTCCGAACTATGCGCCACCACGACTTTCTTGTCCTCTGCTATAGATAGCCTTGACAGAGACGGATCTGATGAAGCAGGTATAGTTTCCTGAAGAGCTGGATACACAGGCGGACGGCCACGTCCACGTTTGGGTGGATACACGGCGCCATCGTCTAAATGCAGGGAACTGGAGGGTACCACCGGCAACCGTTTCCCCGTCAATGGAGGAGATTCTGGCGTATCCGGAGGCTTGTAAGAACAAGAAAAGGGAGAGGTGGGTAGCTTATGCATTGCATCATCAATCCTATGCGGTGATGATTCTTTCATGAGCAACGGAGAATTCGGTAAGGAAGCATCGCCCCCTGTAGGCAGACGGCGGCGCAAACTATACATTTTTAGTAGGCCATAACCGCGTCGCATTCCAGAGCTGCCGCGAGAGAGTCTCAGCCCACGTACAGCCGGTACTGCGCGATGAAGCCGGGCGGCAGAGGACAGCGGTGGACGGCCACGGCGTCTTCCTATCTCAGTCATAGAATAAGAGGATCGCCACTGTCTTGAGCGGCCACGTGTATAGCCGAGAGATATATCCATTGACGAGGCGGTTTCAGGGGAGGGTATTGGCTCAGCGCTTTTGGGTAGAAATTGCAGGACGGGGACAAACGGGGATACACCTGAGAGGCGTGGACGACCGCGTTTCCTCTTTTCACACATACGTGCCTGCAGTAATATCTCAGATAAATATAAGGGTGATGTTTCGTTCAGAGTCATGAGAGGGGGCACCAGAACAAGATGTTTGCTGGCACCCATCAGCATGCTCGTATAAATTAGGGGAGGGGTGAGCATACCCTTGCGAGGCAAGAGTGTTCCCTCGTCCGTGGAAGGGAGCGCCTTCTTTAAAAGAGATAATCGCTGATCCGAGGGGGCCCTCTCTCCTGCATTTCCAAAATAGCCTCCCTCCAACCACCGTTTAAAAATTATTGCCTTTACACGCACCGCCTGAAATTTGGTCTGACGGCCACAGCGAAAGGTACGCTGCACGGCCCGTCCCATTGCATCTTTCCAACAAATACAGACGGAGCGTCTGCCTTCAGAGATAAGCGATGCAGCAGGGCCAGTCGCTGCCACCGCACATTCTGCCTCATTTGTTGGGATGAATACCGTCATCATTTCTTTTTGGGAAAAAATGCGATTAGCGGATGCATCCTCAATGATTGCCTGTAAATCAATCAAATTTAAGACTTTTTCTCCCTTAATAATTATACTGCGAACGATATTTGCCTTGATCATCGATGCAGGTAACTCTGGCAGGGTGCTCGGGGAGATGAAGAGCGCTTGTTCTAAGGCATTCGTTGTATCTCCTGCCTCCTTGGGTTCTTGCTTCTCAGAGGTTTCCAAGGAGGATTTAAGGCCAGCTTCTCGATCCGTAGAGGGCATGGACTCCACTGGAGAATTCATCATTGTGGTCGCCTGGGAAGAAGGAATGATGCAAAGGGGGGCACTGACAGGCGGAAACAGGGGAAGAGGCTGCACAGATATCAAATATCGTGTAGGAACACGTTCTCCCCCCAATTCCGTCTGTACATGAGATTCCGCTTCCAGGAAGGTAGAAAAGGTCGATAGAGGCGACTTTTCTGTGAGTGCGATGGGCTCAGATGTCGAGGGAGGCTTCGTCAGGCTGTCATCAAAAACGAGATAGACAGAGTACTGGCTCGAGGGGAAATCGTACGATATGTAATACAGGATATCATCGGAAGAGAGATAAAACTGAGGAGATGAGCGAATAGGAGAACTTCCGGTCGTCGAGAGAGTGGGTGAGCCTGGGGAGAGACTTCTAGAAGAGTGAGAGGAATGGAAGGTTGAGATATCCTCAGAGGGGCGTGACAAGGCTTCTACCTGGCGATGTTCCTTCGCCATCTTCCTGTTGTAGGCAGCTTCACGCCAAACTTCACCACGTAGATATCGTGGCGTAGCCGCTCTATTGGGCCGCACTCGTCGTTGATGAAATGAGGCAGAAAAAAGAGTTCTTGAGCCTCGTTTTCTTCCCCTCTTAGAGGGTAGGGGCATTGCGGTAGAGTGGCCATTGGCAGTCATTTTATTTAAAGGAGGGAACCAGGATCCGTTCATTTCTGTGTAGCATGTTTTCTTGGGATTGAAAGATTCTCCTGCTTCCACGGCTGTACGTTTTGCAGGTGGTAGGGTCGCATAGGGGGCACCCATCGACGTGGCATCCATCGAATAGGAGAGCATTTTATCGGATAGAAATCCAGGTGAAAATTCATCCAAGGCTTCATCCTTCGTAGAGAGATAGGTCAATGGTAAAGTCGTTGAATAGGAAAGAGGAAACATACTGGGGGGAGAGGAAGCCATGCCTAGGCTATTCCATTTAGAAAAATAAGAAGGGGAGGCGCCCTCGGACCACTGCCCAGTCATTGAATCGAGTGCATGCGATGGAGGGAGGGCTGTAATCAACATTTTCGTCATAATTTCCATGGGAGAAGCGAGTCCAGGAATATCATCCAAAGAAGAATCTTTTTCTGCCCGTCTTAGAGCTTCTGAGATCTGCCTGAGAGGTGTGGAAGGACTCGAAGATGAAGGCAACGGCTGTAGCAGCTGTGAGACTGCTGAGGGAGAAGCAGTTTGTAGCGGATGCTCAGGCAGGGAGGCATTTTCGGTTTGAGCGGCTTGGTAGGCCATCGCGGCGGAGCGAATCTCTTCCAAAGAGAAAGAGGAGGGAGACGATGTGTCTGCACCGATAGCCAACAATCGTTCCATTTTATGACCAGAGGATTTCAAGAAGCTATCCGCTAGCAAACAGCGCGTCTCCTCTGGAAGATTTTCAAGAGCGGCTGTAACAAATTCACTTACATTCAGTAGGCTGCTTCGTGCCATTCCATAGACCGCAGCAAGACACGCCGTCATCTTGAACAACGAGGGTATCCACTGAGCATATGTAACCGCCTTAGGAGGAGGCAAAGTTTCAGCCGATAGTGCGGTTTCAGCATCCATCAGAAGCGTGGATCCATCAAAAACAGACCATTTTCTGGATCGAGAATCGAAATGAAGAGTAAAGACACCCGTCTCAAGCCGTTGAAAAGGCGATGTATGGCAAGGCAGCGTTTCAAGGCATAAGCTGTGCTTTTCAGGCACAGCCAATCGTGCTTCGCTTGCTACAGGAGAGGCGATGGCATCCGATGGGGGAGGTGGTGATGGCGTGGTGGCAGGGGAGGCACAGGGAGCTCCCTCCGCCACGGAGGGTGTACGTACAGCGATAGCGTCACTCTTTTCTGGTGAACCAGCCGATGGGCGTGAATCTTCACATCTCTGAAATGAAGGAGAGCGATCAGAAAGCTCCAATTTTGAAAGAGCACTATTCTTAGCAGAGGAAAGCATGGGATTAAGAGGTTCACCAGCTACTTCTGAGAGAGGTAGAGAGGTGGTACAAACAGAGTGAGCAGGATTTGCAGCCGAGGGGGACTCCGAGATGGCTGATTTTTCATATGCATGCAATGCTATACTTTCTGTTGTCTGAGAGGAACAGATTGGTGCTGTTAAACCCTCTTTAGAATGAAGTGAAGTGCTGGAAAAGAAGAGAGTTGTGAGGCTTTTTTGAGGCAACGTTGGGGAGGCGTCTGATACCTTTATGGGGTGTTCATCTACCAATGGATATGTCAGCAATTCATAATTTAAAGAAGTAGGCGAACGTCCGGTGATAGCACCGGTGGAAAGGGCATTGGATTCAAATTTAGTAGAATTAGGTAGAAGTTTCTTCGATGCTGCAGTGGGTGGAATTGAAGACGGAGCACCAAGAGGATCTGAGCTGACGGGTGAATATTTCCCCTCTAAACTCTGGGATGACATTAGAGACAGGGAGGCAGGGAGAAGTGAAGAAAGTTTTCCATTCGATGAAAGGAAATATTTCGGTTTACCCACGGCTATTGGCTTTGAAGCAAGGAGACGCGCTCGTAACAGTGTCCTCCCATATATAACAGAACTATAACGTGTTAGCCAAAGATCAGAGCTGTTACAATATTTTACATCCATATCAGCATACTGCTCGAATTGAAGCATCACGTAATGATGATATTCCACCAATTCTTCAAATAATGCACGCTTTTCCTCTATGACGGCCTCTCCCAAGAATTGACAGCATGCCTTGGCGGCTGCAATCATATCACTCATACGATGTTCACCCTCACTCAAATAGCGAAGGTGAAATACAGCTCGCCATACAAGATCATCAATCAAACATTTTGGAACTCCTTCTGGGATGGTGCAATCCCGCCTACGCGTGGGACACCATTTTTCTGTATTACATAATTCCATAGGATCGACCTCCAGAAATGGAGGATTTATTCCCTCAGAGGTGTATAACATTTGAGGCAGAGTTAGCCAAACATCACCCCTACGAGTAGGAGGCATTACTGTTGCAGGCCATGCTTCTCTTTCTTTGATTGTAACAGAATCCACCATTGCTATATAAAGAGGAACAAAGGAGGGTAATTCAGATATTTCCATTAAGGGGGCTGCTGCACACACAAAAAATAGAGTAATCTTATTTACAACGTATTAGTAGTAGTAAATGATTCCATTGTTTTCATGTCAAAATTAAAGCAGCAGAAAGATCCTTTCAATAACAGACCTCTACATTCTGAGTGTGGAAAAAAGGGTAATGTCAAGAAACATGAAGAAGAAAATTTCTTCATATAGGAATATAACTATTTACTATTATTTTGCCTCCTTTCGCTACTAAAGAAATTCAAAAGAAAACAACATTCCATCGCAATGAACACCTATAAATGGAATAGTTATAGCATAATTCCCTAAAATAAAAAAAATACACACTCTGCAGCAGGCGAGTAAGGATAACCCGCCGCTGTTTCGATAACCCCATCTCGAGAAAAAATAAAATAAAACCACAACTCAGTCACTCTGCAACTTTCTTTTAAGCCGATGGATTGTAAAAAAGTCCACGCTCAACAGATTAATTTTTTATTCATGTTACTTCAGAAAAATCGTTTTCTTTACTCCTGAAGTAACTCTGAAGCGGTTTCTTGTAAAATTAAAGCAGCAACCAACATAAAAAAATGATTATCTGAGTCACACAATAACCTACCGTATTAAGGGTATGAGCAGAACAGTATTAGGAAAGGACAAATAAAGCAAAGAGTTATACAGAAAAGAGGATGAGAAAACGCAATGAAAACTGCATTAGAAGAAGTGGGCATATAAAAATAAAATGCAATCGGCTTAAAGAATCCATGTAAAGATAAAAATAAAGAATTCTAATGTAGACAGATATACATTTTCTTTAATTCTTTTTTAACAAAATGACATCCAATTGAAAAAGCGTTTCGTTTTACGGGAGGGAGAATAAATTTTATTGTACGACAAACGTAGCCTTAAAGCATGCATTATGAAAAGAGGATTTTTGTTGAAAGGTTCAGTAAATGCAGTTAATAAAAAACAGAAAAGCAGATGCTTTATTTTTACGCTTGTACATTTTGTTTGTGTGTGACATCAACAGGGTAAAACTCAACAGAGATAAAATAAATTTTTGGTAAAATTTCTTTCTGCGTCTTGCCCTGGTTTTAGAAAATACTATCCCATTTTACCGCAACATTTTTCGCTCGTAAGATTAGAGATAAGAATAAAGCAGCAAACGACAAGAATTCTTCAGAAGAGCTTAACAAATAACTATTGAGGCTTCTTGTCATATGCTTTTTGGATGGACTGACTGACAGTCCCGTACAAGGTTGAGTTGCAGAGGGAAAACGCGTGACCTCACCAGGCAGGCCCGCAGTGATTTTTTCGGCGCAATAAACGTGGACAGGTCATGCCGATTATGATTGGTTGATTTTTAAAAACTTGGAAGATTACTGTGTAAGATTTGTACGTATTATGTGAGAATAAACGTGTCAAACCAATTATGCATATATGCTTGAGAAACTGGGAGAAAATCCACAAAGAGAATCAAAGCCAGTATTCGATATAATCATTATTTGATCTGACTTGAGAACCCAAATATTTTTTTCTTAGGCAAGGTATATTTACAGATTGACAAGAAACGTGAAAAAAATTTGGGTGATGAAAACGAAATTTCACATATATTTTCATTTTCATAGTAACCAACAAAACCGTCGTGATTTCTACTAAAATTAAATTAAAAGGAGTATCATGCATAGCGGAGCAAGCAGATACATACAACTTTTTTACTCCATTTAAAATATATTTTGGATGGTTTAACCATAGCATCAAATATATATACTTTAGAGAAAGTACAATACATTTTTCTTTATGAGAACTAAGCAAAATTTGTTTCAGATACTAGTACTTTTATGCTTTCTCCATCTAAATTAATTAGCATAAATCCTTTTCAAAAATGCATTTTATTTTAGCATGCGGGATAACCTGACTCTAAGCTAAAATTATTTTAAAAAATTATTTGTCACCAACCAACATTTTTAAATTTAAATGCATTTTATAACAATAAAAAATTCGTATATTTTATCCTGAAGAGTATGATTTTCCAAAATTTCAGCTTAATATGAAAATTTAACTAATGCTATTTCCATTGTTTTTTTACTTCATCCAGTAGTCCTACAGAACAGTTTGAATTCTATTGCATTAAATGAGGCATGGATCAAAAAATGCTATAAGAAATGTGTAATGCTATTATAATAGAAAAATCACAAATTTTAATTAAAGCAAAGGTGAATGTCTGGTTTTTTCAGTATAGGAAAAGTAGTAAAACTAATGAAAAAGAATGGTGACTTTATGTGTCTACGCAGCTTGTAAGACGGTTACACTTCTAGCATGTGAAGAAGAAAAGGTAGCATTTCATATTTTTCAAGTTTCTGTATAGAATCTCTATCTCCAAACCTAGTGATTAAAAGTAAAAGTGTAGGAATTGATGCTACAATGATATTTTAAAGGTTTTGCAAATGCTTGCCCATTAGCTTACTCAATCATTTTCGAATGCGTAATTTTGCTAGCTGTTTTTCTTCGCAGAGATTTTCATTAATTTTGATGCCATTTTGTTTGTTTTTGTAAGAAATGATAATATAAAGGAATTTTGATTACTTGCCAGCATACGAAAGAAATTTTGGGTGTAATAAAATTGCTACATATTTGAAAAAATTGGTGCTTTGAAAAGGCCATAAGTGATATGAATTGAAAGCGTTCCAAAATACTTACAAGAGAAGCTTCAGAAGGTCCAATAAATAGTAGATGATAAGTGGATATTTATCGAAATGCTACTGCAAGGCGTTAGGGAAACCTTTATGGAATTTGAGCTTAACTTTTTGTTACTTTTCTTTGTTTTATTATTATTTCTTGTTATAATCTTATAAAAAAAGCCAACTGCATGTAGGGAGTGTTGAATTTCTTAATTACTATCGGTAAAACAAACTTATGACGTATGTACTCTGATTGCAGCGCATTTAATTTTTTGTGCAAAAATGCATTGGGTAGATAGAAAAACTATCCAAAGATTGAACTGAAGCTTCATAAATTGCATGACAAAACGTTTTCCTAATGTCTTGCAGTAGCATTTCGATAAATATCCACTTATCATCTACTATTTATTGGACCTTCTGAAGCTTCTCTTGTAAGCATTTTGGAACGCTTTCAATTCATATCATTTATGGCCTTTTCAAAGTACCAATTTTTTCAAATATGTAGCAATTTTATTACATCAAAAATTTCTTCCGTATCTCAGTTAAATGGCATTAGAATTAGCATTTATATTTTGAACGTTCTTTGTCACCCTGCAGTGTTTATACCACAGCTACAATCTTTCAGAAAACTCACGTTCAATATAAAGAAAGTAAATAGACTACTACTGAGGGTTGTTGAATATCACTTAATAATAAGCTTAAGCGACGTTTAATATACGGCTCGGAGATATTGATGAATCCATCCGTTCCACCTTGGCAAAAATTCAAATATTCTTAAATTTAGATACATGAAAGCCACGCAAAATTGAGGCAGTGTGTGCTTGTAAGAAGACAGGAATTATTCATAGCTTTGAATCATAGTGCTGCTACCGCAAGGAAAAAAATTGCTTTTTAATAAAAACTAAGCTGAGCTTAATCATTCGATGCATCGTTTTTTGTACTGAACGCAAAAGCGAGCAGAAGTTCAATTTTCATGCAAAGCATATTGACGATTTTGATGGAAAATCCCTCCGCAAGAGGTGCAGGAATTCCTTTCTTATAATCCAATGAACTGTACTCAAATTAGTTGATACGTTCTTAGTGCAAGACAGGAAATATTTCGGTGCTTTAGAGCAATGTGATGAATAGGGGACCAATTAATCCTAATTTAAGCCAATTTGTATGAAAGTAATCACTAAAATGATTGGAAGAATTTGCTGAGAGCAATCGTGTATACTCAATTCCGATTAGTAGCATAAAAGCATTGCAGCAATCAGCATTAGATGCAGCGTTGAAGCTTGCTTTGAAACCATCGCTCCTTTTCAGCTTCACATAGTCAATCAAAACTATTGCACTCCCAAAAGTATTTACAAAAACTGTTTTGTGAAAATGAAAACGATATTTATTCCCTGCTATATATAATAAGATAACGTTGTACAGTACAACGCGATAAGGAAATTTCAGGAAGTAGAAAGATGCGCTATTTTAATCTTCTTTGCAGCCGCCAGCCTGATATACAGACAAGTAAAAGGACGGCAGGGAACCATCAATAAGCGTAAAGAATAACCCCAAGCATAGCTTCGAACAAATATCCAAGCTTAAGGAGTACTTACTCTGATATAGAAGAGTTGGAAATATCGGTATGCACCTGCAATGCATCCATTTCCGCACAACATGTTTCCTTTCCTGAAGATAGAATGATCGCCGATGAGGTACTGTCCTCGATATTTGTTAGAAACGTATCCACATCAATGGTGATCTCATCCTTTTCAGGTGGTATCGAATTTACAGGCGTGGTATTACTTACTTCCATCGATAGTAACACATCAACATTGATATCAATTTCCTCCTCATTAGAAACACCTTCTTGATACGTGGCAGCTGCTACTTTTGGAGAGTTCCGTTCTATTGCAAAAAACCATAAAAACAATTTCAACACGAAGGCATTCTCTAAAACCCTTCACATTCACGCACATAAAAGAGATGCCTTAAAAAGTATATTTACAGGCTTCTTCATCTTGATTTTTATTGCTTAATCAGTTAAAACAGCTCGCCCTGTACATACACTCTCTTGAGGAGAAGACAAGACGTGTCATATTCCAGAAGCTATCAATGGACGAGCACCCCCTTTCAGTATTACCATCGGAGGCAAGATTGCCCCGCATTGGAACACCCAAAACTTTTAGAAAATATTCTCGCTGTGCTGCCAAATCCGTATGTGAATACTCTTCCCAGGAGGGCCAGTAGGCATGTAAATCATTTGAGGAAGTGTCCGCAGCACAGAGCGTAGATAGATGCATTTCCATTGACAGAATATCATCATTCGATGGTTCTCTGTATAGAAAAATCAAAATGACGTGGATGTTCGTCTCTTATGCAGCGATATTCATTTCTTTAGAATTCTCATGCATTTCTTTTCTGCATATACTACACGGAGAGTGTTACACCACCCTGTTTCACTAAACCTCTTCACAGCCAAAGGAGAGGGGAGAAGATATCCACTTATCGAAGTGATACCCTCATAACACACTCTTCTCCATCCAAAAAATACATAAACTGAGACTGACAGTGCTGGTAGACAAAATGGTCACTCCCTGCCTTTGATTCTCGCCTTTTATAAAATTTTCATGTCAGTTTTTACACAGCCTTCCTACCAAGACTAGAGGAGACTTTGCCCCTGCCTCTCTGCATAATCCTCTCCACTATTTCTCCCCTCTCTTCCCTTTAAGCAAATACGTATTCCATAAAATCCTCTCGTATCACTGTACATCAGTTGAGATTTCGGATAGGTGTAGCCCACGGGGAGGTTCCTATGTGTGGCCTTCAGAATGGCCATCCATTCACTATCATATCTGAAGAAAACAGTATTAAACAGAGCCAGGAAATTTTTTTTTATAAAACTCTATCCTTATAGAGTATAACCTACACATTCATGAGTACGTAGAAGTGCATAAATCAATGTATGCGTGTGTCGTACGCTATTCGTAAAGATTTCTTCCTAGAGTTTACATCGGAGGGTGTTACAACCGTATAGCCTCTCTGTGAAGATGTAAGATTGAGCAGCTGCATGTAGGAGCGTCCTGGTAAAACCTTATCCAAAGCCAAAAATCTACAGAAAAAACAAAAATGCAAGGCTTTTAGGAGGGTAGAGAAGATGCACGGTTTGCATACACATGTATACAGTGTACGACGGTTCTTCTATCCTCACTTAGAAAGATTTGAAGCAAATTTAAAATAGTTAAGAATTGAAGTAGGATGTATTCTTCAACGAGTCACACTTGCCTCTCTCTTTCTCTATCTCTAATCACTCTTTTTCTTTAGCGTTGACAGAGAGGTAGACATCTCTCAAAGTGTTCACACACAGAGAATTTTATTTTTACTTACAGAATAGAATGGTTTTATATTTAAAAGATATACGAGAAGAATAAAGAATAGATGAAAAAAATAAAACCACTTTTACAATCTAAGAAAATTTTTAAAACATAAGATTACGAAAAAGCATACCGTGTGGCCTGAAATTCAGAGTGAGGCACAAATGCAGCAAATTTCACATGAAGATGCGCTGAAAACCAAAATTTTCTGTAAAAATTTTATTAAAAAAGAGGCTTAAATCGTTCTCTTTCTGTAGAATCTATGCTTCAAAGAACAAATACTTCCTTTAACATCGTAAAGTAATGCCATTGTGTAGATGGAATGCGTATTATCTTGAAAACAGATTTTCTCTGCCCATTTCCTTCCTTTTACTTCTCTAGTACACTGCTCAGACATCTCTCAATCTAAAAAAATGGAGCAGAGAGTAGAAATTCAAAGTTTCTGCCTGTTAGCATATCTCTTCAGAGTGTTGCAGACTTTCTCTAGGATGAAACTCTCAAGATAGGAGGGAATCTATTCCAAACCTATGGGTAGTAAGATGTTTAGAATGAGAGAGAGAGAGAGTTCTCTCTTCTGCATAGTTTAAAAAAAAATAAATTCCCCTCTTAACTTCTAAGCTATAACCGAAGCCTCCTCTATCTTCTCTCTTTTCATTCTTTTAACTATAAAAAATTATATACGGTTTCAATTGCGTCACAAGATTCCATGTCACAGGATTTCCAAATGTCTGTGTCATAATCTATAAAAAAAAAATATATTTCAAAATAAACACAGTAAGAAAGAATGGATTTTAAAAAAGAATAAAATCAAAGCATGAAAGGAATCCAAAACATTCAAACTATATATTAAAAAATTCTCTCTCATTTCTCTCTTATCTACATTTTTTTTCACCTCCTCTTTAAAATGAGGTTTCCGTCGTATCAAGGATTGCCAATTTCCATATTTTTCAATGCCTCGAGGCCAATCATGCGTAATCATAATATCCACAGGGCCAGTAATCTGAAAATAAAATAGAGTTACTCTCATCTATCCTACAAAAAAGTGTAGAGACGTTTCTCCTTGTGAAAAACAGAAGACTGTACGTTTAAGCTATTCTCTAACTATTTATTGAATGCATCTCTGTCTTCTATGCCAAAAAAATAAATAAAAATTGTATCTCTTTAGACACAGAGGGGAAGGGGAAGAGGAACGTTGCAGGATTTTTTAACTTCTTTGGTATACATTTTGGTCTTCCTCTGCTTTAAAAATTGAAACATTTTCTCTCCTTTTGCATTTTGCTCTCAAGTTTGTTTCCTATTTATTTTTCAGTAATATCTTTATTTTTCTCGTTTTTTTCCTCATGTTTTCTCTCTCAACTCTCTCTCTCTTGTTTTCTCTCTCAACTCTTTCTCTCCCCATCTCTCTCAACTCTTTCTCTCCCCATCTCTCTCTCTCTCTCCCTCCCCATCCCTCTCTCTCATCTCTCTCTCGCCTACACACGCCTAGGCTGCATTTTCTTTCTCTCTCTTCCTCTCTTTTATTCTTTCATTCACAGTATCTCATCAACAGCATTTATAGTCTTCTTCTTCTTAATACAAAAACTCGTAAAAAAAAAAAAAACTTCACCATGGATAGTTTTTGAATTTCAAATTCTCGAATATGATAGGCACTTCGACGAGAATCTTCTGTATACGGTAGAGTTTCGTAATATCCTTTAAAGTAAAAATATTTTAAATAGTTATAAAAACATGATTTAACTTCCTTTAGAGTCTACCCATTGGCCTCCTCCATCTTTTTTCATAAAAATAAATTCCTTCTCCAAATTCTCTTTTAAAAAATTATTTATTGAATCCTTCTCAAGGCGATTCAAATTTTTCATAATTACGTTTACATGGATTATCTTATCCATAAAAACCAGTTTCTCTTTGAATTTATTGCATTTCATCTTAATTGGTAATCTATTCTTTAGATTACTTCCCTTTATTCAATTTGAGGAAGCCACCTGTTCAAGTAGACTCTATTTTGTAAAAATAAGAAAGAAATGCAATACTTTCAACAGAATATCATTTATAAACAAAATCTCTACGTTTCAAACCCACCTCGACTATAATCTTTGCCTTTAAAAATTCCAGAGAGGGCAGCAATACGAATTCCTCCCACATTGACCACACCCGAATGGCCCAAATAAAATATATTGGGTGCCACCCAACCTCCATAATATCTTAATTTTTGTATTGGATTAGAAAACAAGGATATAATATTGAAAAGAAAAAAAATTCAATGCGGCTGTAGAAATAATTTCTAAGATTTATAGGATACTTTTTATATAAATAATAAAACAGTAATATCTACATTTAAAAAAAAAAAAAATTACAAAACATGTATAGAGAGAGAGAAAAGGAATGGAAGAACTTGAAACGACCAAGATTTATAAAAAAAAAATTTCCTTTACCATTGAATGGCAAAATATATTTTTAGAATAGAAAAAAAATCTTCACTTATTAAAAAAATAAAAAATCTACTCAATTTCCTCACCCAAATTTTTTTTTTATACTTTTTCAAAACTCTACAAAAAAATATAATTTCTTTTAAATGAAAACTTGTAGATAAAAAACAAAAATCTTGTGTTTACATATTGAGAATAGGAAAGACTGTAGAAGAAAAATATAAAAAATATGGACATTTTCTTTGCAAAAAAAAAAAAAATACAATGAGGAGACTAACTTACAATTCTTTTAAAACATGTGGTGCTTCATGATTTCCTCCAATAAATAATGTCAAAATGGGAGCTTTTCGTTTTCCAGAGTAATATAAATGAAAATCATGCAAAGTACGATATTTCGGTGGACATGTGAGGCATTCTAGATCTTGCGCTGTACGTACAGTCTTTCGATTGAAAGAAGAAAGTTTTTTTTTTACAGAATGCCTTATAAAAACAATTTTGAGAGAGATAAAACATCACCTTCTTCATAGAAAGGATAGAAAATCAAACATGACGACTAGAGAAGTGTTTATAGAACAAAAGAATCTTCAAACACCTACTTTTTGAGAGAGAGAGTAGTAGGATGCATACATTAAAAAATTACGGAATTTTTTCTATTTAAATACAAAAAGAATGTATAAATACTAAAAAACCAGAATCTCTATCCGTTAAAACACGTAGAAAAGATAGAAATAGAGGTGAAAAATTGTGTACACGGGTGCCTCTTTGTAGGATAGCCAACAAAGTCTAGAAAATAGAGACAAACATTCGGAGAAAGTCTAAGCTGGTGAGAAAATACTCAATGGCTCTTGGAGGGGAAGGGAGGGAAGGGGAAGGGAGGCCCATCCATGCTCTCCCATACTCTTCATAGAATAGTACAACGCGTACAATAATGAAAAAACAATGATTGTGGATTTTTCCCAATTTCTAAATGTGATTCAAATAATTTCCTTCTTCATGTATCGCATTTTTATGCATTTCCATTTCTCTCCGGTATGCACTCCATTTAGACACACTTTCACCCTTTGAGGTGTCAATATTAAAAAGTAAAAGCATCCAAAAGAAGAAATATAAATGGGTAAAGTTTCTTAGAGCTGCAGATAGTGCTTTTGATAAAAAGAATAAGAAACTATGGCAGAGATTGCTTCTCTGGAAATAAGGGGTCAAAGGGTGTGACTGTCCGTAGACATGCCCTTTGGGGGGTATCCTCCACGCAATGCACTCTGCTAAAACATGTTCCACGTTTTCAATGAATTCTTACAGATAATCAACCCCTTTTACACTGGAAGCATGCGTCTCACCTGAAAATCACCGCAGCAGATCAACAAATCAACGGAAATTCCCTGAGAAGATTCTATCTTTGCGAGCGTTTCATAAATCGTATTCAATTCACCATGGCAGCATCCCTCAATAGCCACCTAATGTTTAAGGAGGCAACGTGTGAGAAAATGGACATGAGCGGTCAGAGTAAGAAGAGTGAAATTAGCAGACACTAGGTCTATGAAAAATAGTAAAGGGGTACGATGTCTCTCTCTCTTTTTCTTTTTCCCTGCACAAATTTAAGGCGGGCTTACATAAACCATGGAGCAACGCACACGAGCCTGAAACTAAATAAATTATACGCTCACACAAAAATGCTTGCCACAAAAGTGATTTTCTGTCTTTCGGAAGAGCAAATAGAGGATTATTGGGAACCAACACGTTTTCACCACTCAACGCAGTGTGTGTGCCGCTAGTTCTGATTCCTATTAATCACGATTTGACAGCACTTTCTTTGCAAAAAACATATTTTACAGTTCCTAAAGTAAGGCTGCGTAGATGAAGAAAAATACGATTCCAGTGTACGTACACTCAAAAATACTTCTTCCCCCTGTCAGTTTATTCGGTTCTTTAGCCATTTCAGAGCATATGAAATGATTGAATGGAGGGATGAGCAAAATTCAATCTGCCTAAATGTTTCTTTGCTTTTTATTAAAAAGGAGCGGCGGCGCATGCCCTCCGCATTGATTCTACTAAAGAAGAGAGTATTTTATTTATTTTCGTATAAATGAAGATGATAGCAACGCAAACGTACGTTTAAACACGATTCCACTGGAGACGTCATGCTCTCCTAAAGACGCTTGAATATTAGAGATGAGACGTTTATGATTTAGCCTCATAGAATAATTGACGTCAGTTACAAAAAATTGGATGCAAGCATCCTCCTTCATTCATTAGCACGTGCTTTTACCTTCCAGAAAGTATTCAAGAAGGGGGCATTGCCTTTGCAAATTTTAATGAAATACACATTGATATTGAAAGAAAAATCAATCAAAAATATAGGATCGCCTTAGATGCGTGCGTGACGTTTTTGTAATGCCTTTTGATTCACCAGAGGAAAGTGTAGTCCAAATCAAGTTCACAACACGCATGATGAAATGAAGGAAGCCTTACGTACTTCAAAAAACACCATCTGAAAGCAGTAAGTTGAATCAAATCCGAGTAAATCGAAATAGAGGATAAGCGCGTGATAGGTTGGTTTCTCATTCTTTTTCAACTCGATTATCACCTTCAATGATGGATGTATCGTGTACACAATCCCCAAATTCCCCACAGTAATACCGACAGACTAGCAAACATTAAAACGAATTCTTCCAGTATCGTCGAATGCTTATTTCTTATGTCTTCCTTCATTTCCTTTAAATACGAACGCACTCACCCTTCCTTTTGACTTGCGTTCATCTTTTTTTGCTTTTTTGGGAGCTCTCGTCTTTGTATATCTTCCATTTACGTTTTGCGTGTCTTCCCGTCGCAACTTGAGCTCCGTAAATCCATCAGTATCTACACCTCTCTCTGTATCTACACTTCTCTCTGTATCTCTGCTTGCTTTTTAGTACCTCGTTCTTTTGCTATTTTCTTCGCTTTAAGAAAAAGGCATGACATCCACAGCGATTCCTCAATCAAGGACCTCTACAGAGTCGGTGGGTAACATAGATACCCATGTTTTGGATCCACCAAAAGATGTGAAAGAGTTGCATCACTTATTGGATGAAATAGAAGCGACGAAAGAGCCCGCTTCCGAAGCCCACACTTCTTTTGTATCTTCCACTCTCCCTCTCTTTGCAGAGAAACAGTCCGCTTGTATTCAACAATGCTACGAACGTCTACGGCAGCGTGCGGCTTTTGAAGCTTCTCTTTCAGAGGAGACAGCCTCCTCCATGCAAGGCGTTTCAGAATTTTTTAATTCAATGAAAGAGCAATGTACAACTGCTTGCATGCGAAAATATCTCCATCTTTTGCAACCCTCTTCTCGCCCATAGAAACGCCACCATCGTGAAGCCTTCTACCCCAGAGTGATAGATTTCACCTCTTTAAAATCCTAGTTTCTACGGAGTTGTAAAGAAACGTGGGGCAGGGTAAAGGTATATCACCCTCTTTTCTTCACTACGCATTGATAAAGGATGGCCGATAATGAAGCGTCAAATACAGGTTATAATTTTCATTTTGGATCCTTTTGCGTAGTTTTTTCATAGTTTTGGAATTGTTCAGCCATTTCCAGTGTTTCTTTTTCATTATAAAGGCATTTTTTCTAATGTTTGACTGGCACCTCCTCCTTTGAGTTTATTTGTTAAAACTTCTTGCCCTTTAGGATTCCTTGTTTTTACAGTCTAGGACTCCTTTTCTTTAGGAGTTCTTGTATCTTTTATTCTTATACATTCAGTTTGTATGGGAGCATTTTTCCCTCTTCATTTACAGTTTTATCCTACTAAAAATCACCCTTTTATTTTATATAGATCTCCCTTTAAGGATGGCTGCAATGCCTTCCATGGAGCTTCTCATTGCTTATGGAAGCCAAACGGGAACAGCTGAGGCTGCCGCTTGGGATGTTCATCGTGAAGTTTCTTCGAGGGAGAATATCACAAGTTATGTGATTGAAGGCAATGCTGTTCGTTTTGATTGCCTCTCCTATCATAAAAATATTGATATCTACATTTTTATCATTGCCACCACAGGTTCTCTTTGTAGTAAAGAATTGTTTTGATTGTCATTTTTAGACTTTAAGAGTTGTTTTCTATCTTATTTTTCTCTCTTTACTATTAGAAGAGTACAAAATCGTAGATTCTATTTGTTTTTCTTCTCATCATCCATTTTTTTAACTCTTTTATTTATATAAATTTTTTTTAAGCCTGTCTATCAAAACACAGAAAAATTATTGAAAGAATGTCACTTTTTTTTTTCATCAAAAAAATTGTTTTTAGAGATGCTTTTATTTTTTTATATTTCTTAAAAGTGTTGATTATTTTTGTATTCAGGCCAAGGAGATTTTCCAGAAACATTTCAATCCTCTTGGGAATTTTTATTGAAGAAGAATTTGCGAAATACTTACCTTTCTCCTTTTCGGTAAAAAATAAATTTTTTTTATATACTGTATTTGTATTTTGTAAAGAAAGAGAGATGAGGGAGAGATGAGGGAGAGATGAGAGAGATGAAAAAGATGAGAGAGATGAAAAAAAAAACATAACTTTCAACTAACAGAGACAAAGAAATTATAATAGGCATTGGGAAACACTTGAAAATCAATATAAAATAGAATATCAAAGAAGAAGAAGAAAAGAAGGAATGTGAGATTTACGAATGTATGGAAATACACAAGCTAAATAAAAACCATTTCCAAAATTTTTATCAAACATTCTCATCTTCTTTATTTTTGTATTTTTAGAGAAATATTTGTAGGAAAAAATATAACAGAAAAGGCTTAAAATATACTTTTCAGTATTCTTTCATAATCTTTAATATTTATTGTTGATTTTTGATTTTATTTCTTTTGGATATAAAAAGATTTACTGTGTTTGGATTGGGAGACAGCCGTTATGCAGAATTTAATAGTGCTGCCAGAAAATTTCGTTCTCGGCTGCTACAATTAGGAGGTGAAGAAATTTATAGGTGAAATACTTTTAAAACGATTTAATTTTATTTAGAAAAAATTGCATTCCGAGAGAATACAAGAAAGAGAAGAAAGATTTGTATGAAGAGAGAGAGAGTGGGGGAGGGGAGAGAAGAAATAGAGAGGGGGAGGAGTGGGGGAGAGGGGAGAGAGAGAGGGGAGAGAGAGAGGGGAGAGAGTGGGGAGAGAAGAAATAGAGAGGGGGAGGAATGGGGGAGAGGGGGGAGAGAAGAAATAGAGAGGGGAGAAAAGGCATAGAGAGGGGAGAAAAAGCATAGAGAGGGGAGATAAAGTAGAGAGAGAGAAGAAATAGAGAAAAAATAAAGTAGAGAACAAGGCATAGAAATATAGAAAGAGAGGAAAATAGAAATGAAAATGGTAAAAACAAGAGGTATTCTTTATACATTATATTAAAGAAAGCGTGAATTCATAACATCCATTATAGAGATATTACTGGATATGGCAGAGAAGATAAAATGATAAAAAATTACAGCAAAAAAACGGAAAAATCTCGATTTCTCGCTTTAGAGTTTTTAAAAAGTTTTCTTTTCTATTGTAGCCTCCTTTCATTCTTTTCTTTGCTCTATTTTATTAATTTTTAATAAATAAAATTCTATGCATTCATATTTTCTTTTATATATTCTTTTAGAATAGGATTGGGTGATGATAGGCATGATTTTGGATATGAAACAGAATTTGATCCTTGGATTATGGGATTCTGTGAACATTTATTTCCATCTTATCCTTATAAGCAGACCATGGGTAAGTTTATACGATGAATAATAAATCTTTTAATAGAAAATTGAATTTTTTATTTAGCAGTGAGAGTATTACAGAGTTATATCTTTGAAGAGAATGAACGTTTCTTTCATTTTATAATAAAAATAATTTCAATATCTCTATTATAAAACTTTTTGTAGTAGTATTTTATATATTTTTTATATACTTTTTAGTATGCTTTGTTTCTTTTCATTCAATTTTTTTTTCCAATTTTTTTCTTATATTCCGTAGATGCATCAATCTACTAGTTTTTCATCAATATTTCTCTATTTTTATTTTATTTTTAAAATAGAATCTTCAAGAGAGATGCATCTCCCTTCTCCAAAATATAGTGTGAACGTTCTCTACCCTTCCCTTGGCTTCCCTTCTCAATTTTCTTCATATTTAGAAAAATATAGTAAAAACAACTCTCCTAAGCGTATTTATCCTGCTACAAATGAAATTCTTCCAACATTTAAAGTTTTAACAAATAAACGTTTGAGTGATCCTTCTCATTTTCAAAATATTCGTTCTCTTCATGTAAGTATGGATTTAAAGAAGGAGATTTTATTTTTTTGATTTCAAATTTTTTTAAACGGAAAGGGGGATTAATAAAATGATAAAGAAGGAATATAGGAGAAAGTTTAGGATGAAATTCATTTTATAGTTTTATATCGTTTTTTCTATTTCATAGTGTTTCTTCTTTCGCATTTCTCTTGCATTTTTTTCTCATTTCACTCTCTCTCATCTCTCTCCCCTTCTCTCTCTCCCCCTCTCTCTCTCCCCTTCTCTCTCTCCCCTTCTCTCTCTCCCCTTCTCTCTCTCCCCTTCTCTCTCTCCCCCTCTCTCTCTGTTATTATACCCTTGTTTCTTCTTTTTCTCTATTTCTACATTTTATATAATTTTTTTTAGTTGGAATCTCCTTCCTATGCGACAGGAGATGTTTGTTGTCTCTACCCTGTGGTGGATAAAACAGTTGTTTCTTCTTTTTTAGAAACATTACAGTTGGATCCACACATAATTGTTTGTATCTATGAAACAAAGAATTCTTCTTACATCTCTCTTCCTGCTGATAAATCAAAATATCTGTCTCCTCTTCCTCTATGGGGATTTCCCACTACTTTAGAAATGCTATTTTCTCATTATTTCGATATCACAGCCAAACCAACACGTTATTTCTTTTATTATTTATCTTTGTTTGCAAGAGAAGTCATTCATCAAGAAAAATTGCAACTTTTTAGTCAACGAACTATAGTGCGTTTTTATAGGAAGGAAAAAAGTTAGAGATGAGAATCCTATTGAAGGAGAGAATTCAAAAAAAGGGAGAAAGAGTATGAAATGAAATATATTTGAAGAAGAGAGATATATATAAAAGAAATTTAGAGAATTCGAAAAGTGGAAAATTTTCTAAATTTGACAAGAAATGCCTCTTAAATATATAAAAAACAATTTTATATATAAAAAGAGATTATAAATCTTAAAAGTTTTCCTTTTTTTTTCTTTTTAGGAAGGAAAAGAAGAATTTTATATGTATTGTAGAGATGAAAGACGATCCTATGCAGAAATCTTTTGGGATTTTGGAAGTGCAAAGCCACCATTAGAACATCTTTTATCGATGCTTCCTCTCATGAAATCTCGAAAATATTCCATCAGTAATTCACCTGCCTGGTAAAAGAGAGAATAAAATAGTAGTTTTATTATTTAAAAGGGCATTCAAAACGTAGAATAAGAATTTAAAGGAGATTTATTAATTTTATAATTTTTATTTTAAAAAAAATTTTTTAAGTTTTGTGTGCTATTTTTCTTATAAAACTTTTTTTTTTTTTTGTAGGAATTTTTCTGCTGCTTTTTGGAATCCTTTGTATTTGGAATCTTTTCTATTTTTCTTTTCTCTTCCTTCCTATATAAAATTTTGCTTATGGACAACAAAAACGTTTACTAATCCTACAAAGATTCTTTCACTCCTTCAAAAACTCCAAAGGCTACTTCTTTCTCCCCTGGCTTCAAAATGTTCTCCTCATGTTGAACTTTGTGTGGCTCTTGTGGAGTATAAAACGAAATTACAACGTCCCATTAGAGGCACTTGCAGTGCTTTTATTGATTCTTTGTTGGTAAAATATTATACAAACTTTGAGAGAGAGGGGAGAGAGATGGGAGGGGAGAGAGATGGGAGGGGAGAGAGAAGAGAGGGGAGAGAGAAGAGAGGGGAGAGAGAAGAGAGGGGAGAGAGAGAGGAGATGGGAGAGAGAGGAGATGGGAGAGAGAGGGGAGAGAGAGGGGAGAGAGAGGGGAGAGAGAGGGGAGAGAGAGGGGAGAGAGATGGGAGAGAGAGAAGAGAGGGGAGAGAGAGATCGATAGATATCTATAGAATAAGAAATAGAAGTACAAAATGGGGTAGGATCGTCCTTTACAAAGAAAGATTTTAAAATATAAACTGTATGTAAAGAAATAATGAATCCTAAGGAGAGATACTAAAGGAATACATAAATGTATGAAAGAGAAGAGAATTTTGTCATGTAGGAGGAGTAGTAATGTAAGAAATATAATTCTTGTAATTTTCATTGATAGAATATTTTTTAATAAGCAATGGAGGGATTTTGTGTTGCTTTTATTTTAAAAGAAAGATGAGAGAGGGATGGAAAACTGTTTATATATATATATCCTAAATAGGCTATCCTATCTCTATTTCTATGTTAAAGCCTTCTCACTATTTTTCTAAAAATAAAATAAATTAATATAAGGTATTCCTTGCTTAACTCTATTTTTCTTTACAGGAAGGTGATTCTTTACATTTATATATCGAAAGAGGATTTCATCCTCTTCCCTCTTCGTATGTGGATCCTACAAGGTGGGAATCTCTTCTTATGATTTGTCCAGGCACAGGCGTGGCTCCCTGTCGATCCATAATTCAAAGCCGTCATTTGTATTGTATGTCCAATGGGAGAATAGAAGAAGGAGAATAGAAGAAGGGGGAGAGAAGTGGGAGGATAGAAGAAGGGGGAGAGAAGTGGGAGGATAGAAGAAGGGGGAGAGAAGTGGGAGAAT
>JADAQX010001169.1:0-12547 GCA_015476325.1 Cardiosporidium cionae | reverse complement strand
CTTCTCCCTCTCTTCTCCCTCTCTCTACCTCGTTTTTTTCTCCTTCTTCATCTTCTTTATTCAATAATAAAGCAGCCAAATAGGATGGAAGAGCTTCATGCAACCAAAGATCAGACCACCATTGCATTGTACATACATTTCCAATCCATAATTTTCCAATTAATGTATATAACGTAGCACAATCTGATAAATTTATCCATTTATCAAAAGGATCATTAAAATGTTCTAAAAACGCTTCAGTGATAACAAAAACGCCACCATAAGCTGAAGAAGAGAATATTAAAAAAAAAAAAATTGAAAAAGAAAAAATCGCAGATAAAAAACAAAAAAATAAAACAAATGCAATATAAAAATATTAAAAGTATAAATTCAAAAATAAATTTCAAAAGCATAAAACTATATTAATAAAATAAATATACTCTTCTTACCCATAGATTTGTGTGAAGAATCTTCAATAGGTAAACAAACAATATCTAATTTATCAAATGGAAAAGTTGTATCCAAATAATGAGTATACCATTGTATACCTTTAGAAAGAAGAGAAAGAAATCGCTGAAAAATGTAAAGAGGAGAAAAAAAAAATTAATGCAAAAATATTTTGTAAAAAAAAATCAAAGTCAAAATTCCCCATTAAAAAGATAGTATGAAAGAGGAAGAGAAATAATCTCTCTTTATATATTAATAAAAAAGAAGTTTAAATAAGAAACTTTTAAACAAAATTGAAAAAACAGAATTTTTTTCTCGTATATTCACAATTTCAAAAAGAAGTTTCATTTTTTCATCTCCTTTATTTTTAAAAAAAATAAAATTTTCCATGTCATTATAGGCTCCTTTGTCTTTATTTTCATCTCTTTCTATTTTCATAATTTTTTATTTCTCTTCGTCTCATCTTTTCTCTTTTTAAAAGCTCAAAAAAAAAAAAAAAAAAAAAAAAAAAGTTATTAAAAAAATAAAAAATATTTAAAAGATAAAAAAAATCCTACTGAAGAGGAGAGTGGCCACGTAGTCCCTCTATCTCTGTGGTAAAGACAAAGAGAAACTTTGCCAGAAATTCCTTTTAAATATTCTTCTATTGAATCAAAAATAAATTCAAAGAAATGTAAAAAAAGAAGCATTTAAAACTACAAAATAAATTTTAATACAAATTTTATACATTATTGATAAAAAGAATTTCGAAAATTTCTTAAAAAACAAGAAAAAATAATTCAAAATATATATCTATATATATGTGCATTTAAAAAACAAATTTTTTATTATTTTAATCACTTAAATATTTTTTCTGATTTATAAAAGTAGCTTATTTCAAAAACTTTTTAATTATCAAAATTTATAGGCATAAAATTCTGAAGATATCACATTTTTTCTAAAAACAATGAAAAGATCAACAATACATATATATATAAATTCTCTCAAAATTATCCATCATTTAAAAGATATATTTTAATATAATAATATGCATCCTTACCTTCTGTATTATTATATTTCTCTGGAAATAATTCAAAATAATTTACCACTTGAAGAGGGCCAACCATAAGAAAAAATCCATCAGGACTAACAAAGAATTAAAAATTTAATCCATTTTAATTTATTAAATATAAATATAAATAAAATAAATAAAATACCTCATGGGATGGCTCTCCTTGAAAATCCATTGCTTATACATACCTCTGAAATTAAATATATTTTATAAAAAAGAAATAGAAACATCTACTTTCTGTGAAATAAAGAAGTTCTCAAGTTTTAGTTGTAATATTTTTTATTTTTTTTAGAAAAAGAGAAACTTTAATAAAAGCTAAAAAAAAGAAGTACATTGAAACAAACTATAAAAATAAAATTTAATTTAATATTTCCTACACCTTTTATAAACTCTCTTTATTTCACAGAGAAAATTTAACTTTCTAAATCATCTATTTTCCACACTTAATTGTTCCCTCTCTGCCTTTCTTTTTTAAATTCTACAAAAAAATTTCTACACCTTTTAAATGTTTTACAAGTTGTGTCTGCCGCATATTTCTTTCTCCTCATCTCGTATTTTATCTAAAATAAATTTTCTCCTCATCTCGCATTTTATATAAAAAAAATGATAAAAATTAACAAAACCTTGGAATAGAATCCAACAAACTAGGAGGAGGCAAAGTATCAAGACAAGGAGAAGAATCAAAATTTTTATCCACCAACGAAGAACTCTCTGCATCTCTATTTTGCTCCATCAGAGGCACTGTAAAAAAAAGAGAGACAAATTTTTTTTCAAAAACAATTATTACTAATTTTGTTAAATTTGTTAAATTTCTTTATACTATATATAAAAAAATTTCCTCTCTCAAAATACAAACCGTATAAACCATTTCTTCATCTCTATTTGTAGCCATTCATTATTTTAAAAATATTTCTAACCAAGCCATACTTTAAACTATAACAAATATACATCTCTCTACTAATGAATAGTTTCGTTCATCTAATCCCAAAAATGTATACTTGGAACCTTTTAATCTCTCTCTCTCTCTCTCTGAGAAACAAAAATTTCTCTTAATTTTTTTTAGTTGAAAAGAGTGTTAAATTTTTATCCATTATTACGCCTATAATTACTCTCTTAAGAAAATTTTTTTGATTTTATTTACAAATGTTTTTAAAAACTAATTTTTTTATTTCTATTAAATATAAATATTCAAGAATTCTCTCCCCTTTTCATCTACCCATTTTTCGTTCTTTCCTCTAAATAAATAAATATATCAAAGTTCTCTCCTCTTCATCTCTCCATTTTTAGTAAATTCTCTACTATTTAAAAAACATACTATTTGTTACTACAACCGAATCAAGTGGAGCCACAACAGTCAACCGCAAACGAGACTATAAAAATTAAAATATATAAAATGAATACTAATTTCTATATTAAAACAATTTTAAATTATATTCAAAAAATAATAAAATTACACAAGGAATTATTTCAAAATAAATAAATTTATTAAATAAAAAAAAAGACACAAAAACAGTTGAAACAAGTAAATTTTGGCCAGAAATTTTTTTAAAATAAATTTCATATAAAAATGTATTCAAAGAAAAAAAATAAAACATTTAGATGAAAAAATAATTCCATTTCTATATATTTTCTAAAAATCAGATCCCTCAAATATTTGAAAAAAATTCTTCTATTGCCCATTTCTTCTTTTCAATGCCTTCATTTTCTCCTTCTATGCGTTATTCCAAATTTTTTCCTCTCCTCTTTCTAAATATAAAATTTCTTCTCGATCTATTCTATTTTTTTCCTTCAATGGCATCTGTAAAAATATATTTTAAAAAATTCAAGAATATTTTCTCTTCTAAAAACTATTTTTTCTCTCCTCCTTACTTTCATTCCTGGTTGATCAAAACAAGGAAATAAACGATGAGCTTCAAATCGATCACAATTTGAATAAAAAAACTCTAATTGATCCACATCGTCTACAATTTGACATAATCCTACACCCAAAGTATCATAATCATTCTGAAAGGATACAAATAGCTATAAAAAAAAAAAAAAATCTATATTAACATAATGGAATATATAAAAAATAATAGAGTCTATAAAAAAAATAAGAATAAATTACAAACTATAAAATAATATATAAAAAAAGAAAACTGTAAAGATTTACATCATAAAAATGTATAAAAAATACAGAAATTTACAACAAAAAATAATAAAGATTTCAATTCCCTTCTCTCCTATCCTAAATTTGATGCCTCTCTTTAAAAATTTTATTTATTATTTATTTTTGGTATATAAATTTCTCAACTCAATTAAAACAAAGGCTTTGTCCTTCCAATCCTCAAATTCTCATAAAAATAATCTAAAAATGTGTTATTTCTCAGAAACAAACAGTACGACATCTCTATTCAATTTAAAAATTAAAATGAGAAATGTATAGACAACTTTATTCACCGTATTTGTTTCCTTTAGTAATTCGTTGGATATTCCAATACGATGGCCTCTCCATATAGCTCTCCCTCCTGTAGGACTGGGAGTCATATCTATAAAAAAAAATATAATCAAATAAAGACAGAATGTTATATAAAAAGTAAACAAAATCAAGATTTTTAGAAATATATTCCATTCTCATGCATTTGAAAAAAAAATATATAAAAGTAAAACTATTCTTTTAAAAAATGCTAGTCAATGCATTTCCATTGAAATTCTTTAAAACGTTAAAAAATCATCTAAGAGGTAAAGAATCTCCTTCACATACCACTCTAAAAAATAAGAGGCAAACATAAAAACTTCATTATTTGAAATAATGAAGATGTGTGTGAATGAAATTATATTTAAAATGTAAGAATGGAAAACAATTTGTAAACTCCAAAATAAAAACAATAAAGAATTAAAAACAAATTTAAAAAAAATCCAAACCAACCCGCATCATAGGGAACACCATCAGCAGCTATAAATTTTCCATTAATCCAGAGTGTAATAATATAACCACCAGAAAAATCAAGGAAAATACCATGTGTTTTACAATTTGTATGTTGAAATTTAATTTCTACTTCTCCACTATAAATAGAACCATGCTTGATCCATAACACCAAATCATAGTACACAGTATGCACCACAGAATTTCGAAAAGCAGCTTCACGACGTGTTAAACGATCCACACACTCTACCTACAAAAGAATATAAGAAGGGAAATGAGACTGCATATCTAAAGTGGAATAAAATAATCAAAGGCAGTCAGGAATCATAGCAAAGGCAATCCTGCATTCCTCTATAGAAATAGCCGTAGGATGGATAGCCGATGCCCACTTTCTCTTGCATTGGAGAATCATAGCTCTTATGGAACCTCTCTTTCTCTTTTCTACAAGAAATATATTCCTCATGAGACTCTCTTCTTCGCCGTCAAATCACTTTCTCCGCTTTACTCGTTTCCTATTCTTTGCCTTGTTGCTCGTTTTTCTTCTCTTTTGTAGTCTTTTGCATTTTTCATCCTATTCATGCATGTGTGTAATCTTCTTCTTCTCTGTCTTCAAAGTTGTTATAAAAAAGATATTATAGAGTGAGAGAGCACACCTACCCGTTGATCAAAGCGCCAGACAGCCGTCCATTGAATGCGTTCATACATCTGCTGTAAATACAGAAAAAATCTCCTTAGTCCATAAGAAGTGATGAGAAGTGTACCCATCCATAGGGCAACTTTCCTCAGCGTAGAGGAAAGAGATTTATTAGGGGGCGGCATTGATAGGGAAGGGGAATTTCCAAACAGAAATAAAATAAAAATTCAAGGGTTTCTGCGTGATTTGATAAAAAATGGGGAAAGACATAGGTCTAACATCCTCTAAAATAGGCAGAAAACTACTGGGAGAGTCGAGAGGGTAAGGCGAGAATGGGAGAAGGAGAATTACGCAGAAATGTCAGGAAGGAGGCGTAGCACGAAAAAAATAACGAGGCTACGGTGTCAATCGTTGGAAACATATGAAATTGCAATCGTCGAGATAACGTGAATTCTAAATGAAAAGTGAAGAATTGCATCGGCGAAGCGTCTTCACGCAAATAATCGAACAAAAATGATTTCACCAAGGAGTGCTGTAAAGTAGCAGGAGTCTTCTCTTACGTTAAAAAAGAGAGAAAGTAAAGGAAATCGATTGTAGAACGATCAATGCTGATGTAGCAACAACAAAAATACATCGATTCAGCACTAGTCATAGACAGTGCACCTATCTTTGTAATAATCTCTGCTTGTCGTTGGCCATTGCTATGTTGTTCTCTCATTCTTTCGACAAAAAAGGATAGGGTATGCCGCTACTGGAAATGCAATGATTCTTGCAAGTTCTCAAAAAGCTTTCAAATATAAACGGGAAAGAAATGAAACCTTTTCTTCATGAAGGGGAGATTAAACAAGTTCTCTCCGGAATCTCGCACCGCAGTGCAATACATCAAAGGGGTTCCCTCGTTCAAAAGAATACAATTGTGCAAATTACATTAAAAATAGTAGACTGGCAATGCAAAAATCAAACAGATGTATAATATACGACATACCATGGGTAGAGAATTATAAGAAATGAAATAAAAACTCTAGGTTAAGTACGTTTTACTTTTTAGGTGAGAAAAACATGCCGTGACAAGAAATGAACCAAAACACCTTCAAAGCATCGTTTAAGGAAGACAAAGACATTCAAAGAAAGAAAATGCAAAGAAGCAAAAAGGATAGAAAGGAGATAAAATTTGAAAAAACTGACAAAAACTGGATGCTTCTTCTGTTGTGGTAGAGGAAGCTGCAAAAAATCGGCGGAATGACTGGAACATAGCTTCAAGATATACCCCCCCGATATACGACTGTTCCCCGGTTAGCCATTTTGAGGGCTTTTGAAGGAGAGAGACAGTAAGACAGGCCGAGGTAATACAAACGAAGATCGAAAATCAGTGCGTGAGTGAAGAGGACCAATATGAAACAAAAGAGGGTCCCGTGCACAAGGTGCTGAAGTTGAACGAAAGGACTTTTGTTGATCCTATATTTCATTTATATGAATAAGCTTCTGCAGAAATATAAAAAGTAAGACTCTTATCTGTAATTTTTGTTTTATAAGTAGAAGTGCATGGAATTCGTAAAAATCAGTAGTAGCTGCCTTTATCCCGGAAAGCTACCGAGAACTATTTTTGAAGCTTGATGCACATCTGCTAAGTAAACACCTTTTCGATACTCGCTTCTAGATAGAAAATGTTTGGTTTTTTTCTTGCTTAAAATAAAAGTACTTCGTAATGAGAAATAAAACAGAAGGGTTTTCGATACATTTTAAGGCTTTTTTTCCGTTTTAAAATTTTTTCAGAGAATGCGGAAATTTTATACAGTGAGTGGATCCCATTAAAAAATGCGTTTCTTGGATGTTTAGAACGGATCATGCACACTTTGTTTTCTTGCTAGGGTGCATGAAAGTAAAAAAAACCTAAATAGTAGAATTATGTGCTATATAACTACATCGATTAATTTAACGTTTATATCATTTATGATAAAAAGCAGTGCTTCCTTCAGAAGAAACAGCGAAATGAGAAAGTGGAACGAATATGTGATCGTTCAGACAACGGAATAATATTTTAACAAGCATTGCCTATTTATGGCAATGCTATTTTCGAAGGGGAATAGCCTTTACAGATTGACAATTAATTTTAACATTTTCCATAGATTGAAAATAACCTTAAAATACTGTGATTCTTGGGTATATAGTAAATAAATACCATTGAAATAAAATTTAATAATACTTCACCCATGAATAATGATTGAGAATGATTCGTCTCATTTTCACGTAAATTGCTACCCAAACATGTCGGTAGCAGTTGCATTTTGTCATTTCTCGATATCATCAATGCGAAATTGCAACCAAATTTAAGCAGATGTATTTTCAAAATCTTCCTACTAAGCGGAATGGAAGTTCAATGCTTCATCATTCTTACACCAAACAAAAAAACTGAGAGAAACATCTCGTTGGAATATTTATAACTTGCTCCATTACTCTGCTCCTCAATTTTTAATTCGTACCTTGTAGAGGTGTGGAAAAAAAGAAACAACGTGCCACTAAAGCAAGAAAAATTGATGTCTATTTTCTCTTTTTCACATTGTAGGTAAACTAAACACAAATTATATAGAAATATTCAGTAATGAGAGAGCTATTGTAGTCATTCTGTAACATACTTTTGATTTCCTCTTGATTTGTTCACGAGGAAAATATTTTCTTTCTCTCTCACCTGTCAGGCTACAAAACATTTTCTTCTCTCTTAAACGCCCTTGGTTAGGTCATCTCCATTTTCGAAAGGTTCCAACTGCGTTGTGTGCAAACGGATGCACGTGTGCTACTACAGGATGCCTTGTGCTATTATAGCATTTGATTGCATCCGAATTTAGCATTCCTTGCGTGGAGTTCCTCTTGTGCAATTTGTTCCCTTTCCGCAAACTACGTAATTAATTCTTAATGCATGAGTACAGCAACACTACCCGCAAGATCTCTTATGTCAGCGAGTGTCTTTTTGTTTAATGTAAGATGTCTCCTTCTATGGCCACACCTTATACTTACTGCACTCAACATCGAATCAGGTTTAAATGCATATATCGCTCTCCTTCTTACCGCTTGTGTTTCAAATAGTTAAATTCCCCTTTTTTAGTGCCCATCCCCTTGAGCTGTAACATAATTTCTTTGCTGAAATATCCTCGGCGTAGCACCGACGTCTTGCTTTTATTTTTTAATTGTTTTACTTTTCTAACAGAGTGAGGAGGTACATGTCTTCAGAAGAAGCATAGCTTATGAAGGACCATACATGTGGCCAGATAATCACTGCTCCATTGAAAATGAACATGAGGCTGCCTGGACAAACTCTAAAAGCAATTCTTCATCGTACTCTCGTTTCCTCTTTTTGTTGTTGTCATTTACAGAGCATTAAACATGCGTAACTAATCCTATGGATTCAGTTTTTGTTTTTATGGGTAGATTTTTTCTGCGTATGGGCCAAATGTTTTGCTTTACATATTAAAATTAACCGTAGCTATCTTTTTGAATGGATGGAGCGTGTATGTAAGTTTAATTCTTAATATAATGATTGATGCATTTTCCTTCCATCTCCATGCTTTCTGAAACAACTCCTAGGTGTAACCCCTTTGTTTTCTGCCTCTTTTTTTTCAAGCAAGACATGCTTTTTGAATTTTTTAGTGACGGTGCGGGGCGGTAGTGATCTCAATGTCTTCATAGATATTTTTGTTGGCCTCGTGATGATAGTTTACACATTCATAGAGTAACTCTAACCTATCTTTGTTAATGTCAATGTATATTTTTTTACAACATCCGCACTTTTCATTACACCTACGTTTTACTTTGACATTTTGTTTTCTTACTAAAATTCTTATCAATGAGTGTAAGAAATTACCACTTTCTTGAATGACGAATGCCGTTCTAACAGTTGCTTATTTCCACAGAATAAATAGATATTGAAACAATCAAAAGAAATATATGTGGCAGAAAATGTAACACAAGGCAGGTTGGTTATTTTTTTTAAATGTGTGTAGAAATCAATGCTGTGTAGAAATTAGTTTTTATTTTATAAGCGATACGCATGCGTGGATAAAAGGATCGCTTTTTTAGCGAAAGTATCAGACAAATACACCCATCGTTTTGCTTTGGCCACAAAAATGTTTCAATGAGATTTTTTTTTGAGATTTCTATGCTATTTTGCAGTTTTTTCATGGCGATCCCACATAACAATGCGACTTGCATGACTGAATTCATAGTAAAGATTGACAGAGAGGATATATGTTCTCAAAATCTATTCACATGTATTTTTCTAGGGCTTCTATCTGTATGTTTTGGCTGTAGAGTAAATTTCTTTGTTTCTGAATAAATTCATCGTCTTACACCCTATAGTTATAATTATCACCGTAAACACTATGCCTATCTTCTATGCATTTTGACATTTCATGAGAATAGAATTTTCCTCCACTTCTAACTATTTTTTGATGCAGAGGCTCCATAATTTTCTGTTTGCTGCCTCTATGCTTCCTTTTACTTTTATTTTTTCAGATCCCAGCAGCATGGAAGTTTCAAGAGTCACCCATCCCTCTGTGACTCCACCGCCTCTCTCTCCTCTGTATTGCCTTGAAGATACCCACGCATATAAGATAAAATCAAAGATTCCAAGCCATGCAACTTCGCCTTCCTCTTTCCGCTCACCCGCCTTAGGGGCCTCCAAGCCTCCATCGCAGCCAATTTCACCTACCCCCTTTCGTTCTCTATCTCTTGATTATTTCAATCTTGCAGGATGCACAGAAGTCTACATCAATGATGCACGGCTCTTGCAGCTAGTAGAGAGTGAAAAACGGCTAAACATATTTTCTTGTAGAGGGGTGAAAATTCTACGTCTTCACCTCTCCTGGCCTTGTTTAGAGTTCTGTACTGTTACATTAAGAAGTCTATTAGTACGATTGGAAGGATTAGAAATTGTGCAAGCACAGTTTTTATTTCCTGTTTCAACTTTTTTCAAAAATTCTTTCTTTATTCAACGTATAGAGGCCTTTTGTAAGGATATGAAAAGGATGCTTTCGAGGAATCATACAACGCTTAAGAAACTGCAAATCTCTGTAAAATCCTATTCAGAGAGCAGCGAGAGTAGAAATTTAATCCTTGACGATGTCCCAGTAGACAAGGGACTACCCAAGATGCTCCCTTCCGATGGACAGGCTTCCATTAGTAAAGGGATATCCAATAAGGAAAATTATCAAGAAAATAAAGGCTATCATCCTCTGCAAGAGTCTACAATCCTACCATCTCTCTTGACGAGTGGACTTCCTTCTCCTCGCTGTCCATGGGTGCACTATGAGAAGCTTTGTGTGCTGGAAATAGAGTGCCTGCTTACTCAAGAGGAGAGAGCGGCCAGAAATAGTTCAAAGAATCCCTCTTCACTGAAGTTTGATGACATGTATCTTACTCCCTTTCTGACTCTCTTTGATGAATCCGATTCTTTCTCTGCAATGGATACATTTTCCATTCACGTGGACTCCCTGGCCCATATGTATGCTTGCTTTATACAATTGCAGAAATCTTGCCTGAGAGCGACTCTCAGAGAGCTCACTATCCATTGCAGCTTTCCTGAGCAGGCCACCGCTTCCTCTCTCTCTTCTTTGTCACCCTCTCAGACATGGCCAGAGATGCATACTTTTATGCACTGCCTACGTACATGGAAAGCCATTATTCTTCCTAAATTACAGCATTTGAAAATTCACTCGGGTGGGAGTCCTCTACTCTATCTCCTGATTTGTCCATTTTTGGAAAAGCTTACGTTTGTTGATGAAGGTATTTCTGTCGATGCTTTGCTTATGACGATGACTATGGCCGTTTCTACTCTCCAGCAGCTCCATATCTCCCACATCTTACCGATCCTGCAACCCTCCTCCTGGATCCATTCACCGGCTAGGAACCTCTGCTCACTGCCACGTTCCTCCCTCCCCTCTATTGGCACTGAGGGGGATGTTTTAAGACGAAGGCATATACTGCAGCCATCTAAAGGGATCCACTCAAACTCTATAGAAATTGGAGGCGATACTTCTGCACTGCCAGAAAGAGTTGTGCGTGGCAAGACAACCACAAAACGAGGTGAGAATACAAACACAGGGATGTATTGCCATAAGAAGGCCAACGGCCATCTTCCTAGACCCCTTCTATCTCAAAACAAAGCAGGGTATACCTCCAAGGCCTATTCTCTCGTTTCCTCCAATAAAAAACTTTTTTTTCCCACTAAAACGAATCCCTCGATGCCTCAAAAGTGGCAGCGATCCACCCTTTCTCCTCTACAACCCCTCAAACATTTACAGTCTCTGTGGAATCTCGAATTTTCTCGTTTGGTGAGCTATAGTGGGACCTACGCGCTCTTCACCCTCTCTGAGAATCACTGGGAATTTCCACATCTAAAATATGTCCATATTGATGATTTTCATTCCTTAGAGCGTGCTGTCCGTCGGGTCTGTGGCTCACCTAAATCCACTCGCCTGCCTTCACCCTCTCCATCGCTGGAGAAACTTCTGCATCAGATGACTCTCCTCGTCAACATTTTTGCCTCTATTTCTTGCAAGGTGACCCATTTAGTAGTGGATCGCTTGCCTTGCCACACTCTCTCTCTCCTTCCCCTGCCACTTGATCGCCCCTGGTTGACACCCTCACTTAAGCGCTTGGATATTATCGATGAACGCTGGAGGCGGGCTGCCTCGGCTACCCTCCCACGCCTTCGCTTGCCTCCTCAATGGCGATTTCCTAATCTTTTTTGTGGCCTCTGGCAGGGATTTGTCCATTGGGAGGATATCTTGCGTATTGGAGAGGAGACACCCTCTACACACACTCTGGTAGGACCGTGTGAAGAAATACTCCCATTTAATTTTTCTCTCTGTTATATCAATGCTCATAGCCTCATTCTTCCTCATTCTTTCAAAGGTCGTCAAAAGAGTCTCCTCACTCTTTTTTCAACATTAAAAAACCTTCAAAACCTTCAATTAACTAATAAAATCGATATTTCACCACCCTGTTTGAATAGTATTCTTGCTGACTGTGGCTTCAATGAAAGTTTCTCAGAATGTAATGCCTTCTCTGTTCCCTTACCTTCCTGGAAAGATATTAAGAGAATTGATGCACCTTCTACCTTGAAGAGAGATCCTGTGCCTCGTCCATTTGTTTATACTCGAATTTCATCAGGCAAAGAAGAGTGAGGGAGGAGGAGGAGGGAAAAAATGCCTCCCTTCTTCTACAGCTATTGTTCAAATTACGTTAAAGCGGCCATTTCTAGCCAAAAAAGAATTCTACAGTTATGATTCATTATTACATTGCACAGGTTTATTTTTCACCCCCTTTTTTAATCGTTATAGAGTATTTGTAAAATTAAGAATTTTAAATTACATTCAATTAGAGCCTCTCTCTCATCCTCTCTATTTTTTATATACACAGCTTAGATTGTTTTTTGTTGCATTCCTTTCAAATTATAATCCTTTTAGTTTTGTAATGTAGACGGGTGCGTTGCTTGTAGCTCTCTTTTTTTTTTTTTTTTTTTTTTTTTTTTTTTTTT
>JADAQX010000243.1:0-63027 GCA_015476325.1 Cardiosporidium cionae | reverse complement strand
GTATCTGTATAAACGTTGCACAAATTTTCGCTATTTAAATAGGCTAAGTGTACTCACAGTTGTATATATAAACAGAGAGTATCCTAAATGGAACAAGACTCCTATATTTATAAAAATCAATCACAAACCTCCACTCCTCGATAAGATTCGACAATTTTCGGTATAGCATAGACATTCTTAGGTGCATCGAGAACCTCTTGCCGAGCCACTTCAAGCACTTCTTTTTCTTCTAAAAGCATAGCTAGCATATTAGGTTTGTCAATATGTTCCAAATCCATAAAATTTATCGGAAGTTGATGGTCCAAAGCGATTTGTGCCTTCTGCTCCATACGAGGGGACCAGAAATAATGAAAAAAGACAAATTTCGACCGTTCATGAAATGAACATGCTAACTATATGAAAATTACTCATCTATTTACACAAAAACGCTGCTAAAACTATACAGCATCTCCGTTACTTTCTCTAGGTCCGACATCCGAGCTAGTTTAGACATTTTGAAAGGCATAGGGGACGACACAGCGTCAATTATCTTGCACTTACATTCGCTAATTCCTCGTCAAATTCGCGAATGGCAGCCACATTTTCTTGGGTTAGAATTGCACGTGAAGAAGTCATCGAGTGCATTTCTAATAGCTTTGAAACCGCCATGACACCTATGGAAAAGGATTTTTTGTAAGCACTTTCAAATACATAAAAGATATCTTTGTAAAGCATATAAGCTTTCCTATCCTGTGTATTTATCCACTGTGCTTCATGAATCATTTACCAATGTTGGCACTCTTTTTTCAGCTTGATATATTACCATGGAGTGCTATCAATTGACTCTACACATTCCATGGACCACCCATAGAACTGATGCGCAACCACAGTGCAGATTCCACACATTTTATTTTCAAATATAGTGGCTCACTTTCTAATCTACGCACCCTAATATCAACTACATTGACTAACCGGGGTGGCTAACAAATGTTATCTGGTTCATACGAACCCCGAATGTCACCATTACATCCGGCACAGCTTCTGTATGGGCAGATGCACGAGTAACAGCTCCTTTTACAGGAGCCGCCGCTGTGCTGAACAACTTTGGGAAAGCTCGCAACATGTTGAAAAGTAAAAAATATGATTAAAGACTACAAAAGAAGCTGCGAAATGTGATTCGCAAGAAACTGCTAATAGCAATTAAAGGTACCTTCTCTGCACTCGTTTAAGTGGGGTCGAGCTGCAAAATGGGGGGTGAGCAGTTGCGTTGTGATGATGCAGCCAGACACTAAACAGCCTTTCGTCGACGCCACCCCCGCTGCAGCTTAAATTTCTTCGGAGAGGCATTTATTTGTACATGCTTCCGTTTTGTTATTATTTTTCATTTCAAGCATCTGAGGTAGCATTAGCGAGGAAT
The DNA here is from genome assembly GCA_015476325.1 of Cardiosporidium cionae. NCBI lineage: Eukaryota > Apicomplexa > Aconoidasida > Nephromycida > Cardiosporidium > Cardiosporidium cionae. The sequence goes on along the minus strand of JADAQX010000243.1, from coordinate 61,631 downwards.
ATGATACAAGGAGCACATGCCCCTTCGTGAAGGATTTGCTCAAACTATATCTTTTTACTTTGGGCCCAAATTTTTCTTGTTTTAAACCAGCCATGTAACACTATTAAGCATAGTAAAATAACCCTGAAACAATAAACACATTGCAGTTATGCAGCTACAACGTAGTTATCCCAAGCAATTGTAGCAAGGAATAAATTAAATGCATTAAGAACAAGAAATATAGAAAAATCTTAAGATAAGGGCTATCAGTTTCCCCCAAGGGTATCGTAGTATATACATAAGAAACGACTTAAGATCATCGAACCGTTCAACATCGTAGCAATCGAAAATACCGTACTTGAATGAGATGCACTTAATTTACCCCTTGAGAAGGAGGATAGGAAAGAAGAATAAATTAAGATCAGATTATATTTTTCCGTTCTTTTCTTGCAGCGTAGACGAATGAAGGAGAGAATGATTTTCCCACTCATCTTCGCAGTCAGTAATTACTAGCGTAGAGTAAGATTTATTTTTCGTTGAAGGAATAACAGGAAACGCCCTACTGTTTACTAAATAGAAGTAGACTATATAACGTCCTACCCCATAAAGAACTATAATCAACCGAAGTTGAAAGAATACGACTGGCAGAACGTGGCTAATTCTAGTAGAAATAGTTTACAGTAAATACCACGTTCAAATACCATATATTATGTCAAAACTATTTGAACTTACTCTTATGGTAAGTCCCATAAATAGGGTAGAAGCAATTATATAGCTTCCAAGTGCATATATAAATATTGGAAACGTCGCAGCTACTGATAAAAATAAATTGTTTTTGTGATCGAATGAATCCTTCTTAAGATCCACGAAGTGCTGGTAAAGATTGTTTGGTTACTGATAAAAGACGAGGATAGAAACAAATGGTTGCAAGCGAAAGAAGGCAGGTTGCAAGAAACGTATATACTTCTTAGTTTCCACAAAACTATAGTCAAAAAGAGCGTAAACTTACTTGAAATAACACAGACAGAAATATGTAAAGGATAGTGAAGTAGAAGCTTAAAACATCATCATAACCAGAGTGAAACAAGGTTTCACTAAGAAAATTGGAATAAAATAAAGATATTTTGATGTGTGCATTACAAGACTGATTAAACCAAGCAGACGCTAGCAGAGATTAAAATTAAACCAGATTTGCAAAAAGGGAGAGAAGGAGCTTTTGCAGAATTAAGCAAAGCTTGAAATACAATTATTGGATATGTGAAATGGAAATATGAAAAACGTATAAAGAAGTGGTATATAGGATTGATTTTTATAAATATAGGAGTCTTGTTCCATTTAGGATACTCTCTGTTTATATATACAACTGTGAGTACACTTAGCCTATTTAAATAGCGAAAATTTGTGCAACGTTTATACAGATACCAAGAGCTCTCCGCCCTGAATTGGAAACTGATCGAAGAATTCTGGAGGCCACCCCAGAAGGACAAGAGCATCTACAAATGCATATTTAGATTATTTTAAAGAATTGCTCTATTAAAGATATCTTACCCAGTTTGAGCGATTAGTAAAGGAAGGATTGGTTGATATGGTTTTATAAAGTACTCACAAGGCTTTTAGAGTTAAAAAACATCCAAATGAAGATGCTGGATAATTTATAACCCAGCAATGCTTTAGTGCTTGCGTAAAAAAATTTGCCCAATTCGTTCGTTATATTTTTGACGTTCGCCTCCGGGCTCCCGTTTTCTTTGCAAGTTTAATGGCGCTGAAACCTACTTTGAAGAGCTTACGACAGCCTTTCGTATGCTATATATAAGCTACCCAAATTGGTGCTTACCTCGTTGGCCCTCGCCGACTTTAGGAACAATCAAACCGAGTGGAAGCAGACGTGCGTAAATATTCAGCCACGTGCTTCAAAATGCGATTTGAAGAATTTGCATTGTCCAATAACTGATAGATGTAGAAGAAGTATTGCATAACACTCCGATTATACATTTTTCATTTCACAAGTATTCATATAGGCGACAATATTTAAAAAGCTCATACACCCTGCATTGATTCCATTTTTGTCGTGTAAGATACTGTACTCCATATTTTCGTGTATGTAAGCGTATCGCGCTTCCTTGATTAGTTTGCAGTGGACGCTGTGAAATTTGCAAGTTTCAAATGCTTGATGAAATCGCTACTAGTATTACAAAAAAATTCCACTACAAAAATATAGTGCCTCGGTGGGATACCTACATGGATAAAATCTCCGTGTTCTCGAATCTTTTCAATCTAGTTTGTGAAGGTAATTTTGTCCATTGAAAAGATGAAACAGGCACTGAAGCAATAAAAATGTCAGTTTGACAATGAGTAGTGCTATTCTATTTTTATCGTGCGAAATGTTTCTGTTGCAGGAAAAATATGCTGCGGGCGCAGTTGCAACAATGAATCTAATGAACAATGACTCGCAAACTCCCTCCGAAGCTCATAACTCAAGCAGTCATGGCGAGCATTACTTTCCACGAGATGATGCAATTTATAATTTACGTCCTTTTCAACAATACATTAATTATGATGTTTCGCTTGAATGGGAGGATCTCCAAGCTCAACTTGGAAACTTGAAGCAGGTGAGCATTTTCAAAAGGAATTCTCTTTCACCCCTATTCTGCCCATTCTAAAGGTGTAAAAGTACTATCAATGATTGTATTCTTGAGAATGAACCTTCCATCTATGCTGAAACTTGTTTTTTGAAAGTGGAAAATGTTTATGAAATTTTTCTAAGCAGCATCACATGCGTTTGTAGCAATTGTGAGTTTTTTTCCATTCTGTCTTTTATATCTCAATGTAAATGTAATTTCAGGTTAAGGAATTTTTAGTGTTGAAACTAAAAGATCGTGACCAACTTGTAAAAGCTACTACACGGGAAAGAGATGACCTAGAAGAAGCTTTTCAGCAGCTACAAATTGGATTACGTATAAAGGAAGATGAAAGGGAAGAGAGATATGCTCAAGCGGTAGAAAAACTATCGCACTTGGAGGTGTGTAATTGCAAAGTTGCTCTTTCACTCTTGCTTTGCCATGCCCCTTTAGATATCTCAATGTAGAGAGATTATGCTATCCATTAATCTTTATTTGTAGGAGATGGTTGGCATATCTCTTCAAGAATTACGGAAACTACAAGCAGAAAATTTACGCATGAATAGAGAAAACTCTGCCATGAAAGACGAAATTGTTTTACTGAAAGCCGACGTTAAGGTTATCCTGAAGATGTGTTACTGCGTTCTAATACTTTTTAAATGAGTGAATTTTGTCGTATTATTCGATATTTCTTTCTTATATGAAATTGTCAATTTTTACAATTGCAGGATACTGCAGATAACTTTGCTATGGAACGCAAAACAACAGATGGCGCTATCATAGAATTAAAGCGAGAAAAGCGGGTTAGTGCATTTCCTGAAGCAACCATTTAATGCTTGCATTATGTCTATACGGATATTGAACAATTTTGCTGTGCATTTTTCTTTTGGTCTTCTTAAAATCTAATGCATATTTTTCAATTGTATGATATACAGGTTTATTCAATTCTGCTGCTTTATGTTTTTGTTGCTGTGTGTCACTAGCTTTTAGTGAAAGAAGTAAAATCACTTCGAAAATCGCTAGCATGCTCTCGAGAGTGTCTAGAGGAGGCTGTTAGAAAAGAAGAAGGATTAGAAGCATCTTTACTTTCAGCAAAAACTAATCAACGGTATTGGTTGGACAATAAGAGTATTGAACCTTCAAATTCTCGGTTAGGTGTTGCATTATCAAACTGTGCCGTGATAGACCTTTCAGCACCTCAAATTTTATCTGAAAATCCCCTCACCCCAGTCATTTTTGGAAAGGTTACTGACTTAAGGAAAAAAGTAGATTTCAAGGCTCCTATCCAAGACAATTTGATGTGTGATGTTCACGGACAAGAACCAAAGATTCAGTCAAATTACTTAGAAAATGGGAATTCTATTAAAATGATTGAAGACAGTCCTGTACATTTACCCGATAACTCATCTTGTTTGCATTTCGTAAAAAATGATATTGCACCTAATTGTGAATTTGCTAGAATTGCTGTGCCAAAACAAACCATTTCAAACGTAAGTTCCGAAATAGCTGAAACCACGGATTTGAAACCTAATAGTAACGCAGGAAGTATAGACGGTACTGAAATTGACGAAGTTCATCTTTTAATTGAAAATGATAATGCGTATGTAAAACCGACAATGGCATGGAGCACTTCAGAAAAGCATCCTGTAGCAATTTCTTCGCAAATTTATGAGGGTGCTGAACCCTCATCGAATGGGAAAATGATAAATAGTGATTGCTCACCTGAAGATCGATTTCAAGTGGAGGAGGACATTCCTTCGCTCAATGATGCTACAAACGCCCTACATGAGGCATTAATCGTAACACAGCCTGATGCAAAGATACGCTACAACCTCAATGGCACACAGACTTGTTCTATGGGACGGCACGTGGATGCAGGAATGCCCTTCGCTGTTAAAACACTTGATAATTTAGCAGCGACCAAGTTATTTCAGAATGCAGATTATTTTTCCGAAAAGCAAATAGCAGCAATTCCTAGGAATGGCCGTAAATCAGGAAAAATAAGCGACGGTTTTGTTGATAAAGAGCAAGCTGCAAAGGTTGGTGAAATGTTTGGACGAGTTTGGCAAGCTGCTCAAACTGGATTGCAAAAAAGCAAATTGCAAATATTGGAAAATTTTCCTGAACAAGCCAAGAGGCGTGTGGATTCGGTAAAAGCGGAGTATGATGCAAAAATGCTGGGGGTATCAAACTTAGGAATGCCTAAGAATCAAAGTAGTGCCCCTTATTCGCTCTCTGGGTCTAAGCAGTGTCAACCTTCGCAATTGAATTCTCTTAAAAAATACGATGATACGCGACGTGATACTAGGAATTATCTCGGATATACTTCACCAGACATTGAAAATGGAAATACTAATAAAAGTTTACTTGGGTTATGGTCTCGTATAAAGAAAGAAACTTCTTTGGAGCATTCTTCTCTCTATAAAACAGATTATGCACCTACAAAGACGCGTGTGTACAAACCAAATACGTCTAATTTTGGGGACCAAAAAGATATGCTTCTAGATTTTTCGCTTGGTCTTGATTCAGACTACGATGAGGAAGTTGATTCTTGTGAGAAGGAGCAAATACTAATTGCGAATTCTTCAATTTGTAATGAGAATGACAGGAATGCAAAAGCTACTGCGGACGATCGTTCATTCTCAAAGGAAATAACAGTACAGCAACATTTATTGGCGGATATACCCAATGCGAATAGCGAAATACTTTCTTCAAAAACCGCAATTGCTGAAGGAACTACCAAAGCTGATTATGGCAGATTGTCGAATCCGACCATAGAGGAAAATATCACTATAAAAGCAGAAAGCGCAGATGCGATTTCTACTTATATCACGGACTCTAAGCAGCTTTACTCGGAAAATACTTGCCAACAAAATGATGAAACCACAATGCCTCTTTTTGCCCATTCTTCATTAAAATGTGAAATGACAGTGGAATCCAAACCCTTCATTGATAACTCTTTTGAAAACTAATACACCAGCACGTATAATTGTGCCAAACCTATGCGTAGAATAATTTGGAGTTAATGATTCAATTGCAACACTTTGGTGTATTTTTATTAAGCGTCGGAGAGCGTTTTAATTCGTTTACTGCAGTACCAAAATGGAACATTTTGCTGATTTAAAAGTAGTGCATCCCGTTTCAAAATTATTTTTGTCATTGCTATATTCTAACGTTATCTTGTTACTTATTTATTCAAAATATCTTTTACAGACATGGAAAAGCTTGTTTTTTCATATTTTTGTTGAATTCAATTCCCCGTAGAAAATGATTTGAAGTGTCTACATTGTTGTAAATCTTTTTTAATCTTTTTGTTGTGTTTTATTCGTGAAGTAATATGATATAATTGAGATATTTGGTAACTTCTACCAACATTCTTTTTTATTGCCCTCTTTAAAGTAAGCATTATCGTTTTCTTGAATTCGTATCACCGGAAAACAGAGGGTGTTTTTTAGTCTCATGTCTCACTGTCGGGAGCTTCTAGGCATCCGTGGTAAGATTATTCTACAACTTTTTTTCTAACCAGAATGATAGCCTTACAATTCTTTTTGTCAATACATTCTGTGAGAATTTGTCCATATGCCGCATTACCTATTTTGTCCTGATCAGCACTGAGGATACTTTTCAAACCGTGACCTGTTTTTGTCATTTGTTTATACTGTAAAGCGCGCAGATATCTTGAATAATTATGTGACACCTAGAAACTTACACATTGACACTAAATGCTCTTAAATGGTATTTGCATTATATATCTAGTGTGGCAATATCTCAGTTGAATGAGGGCATGCATTTATTTCCTTGCTCTGGTGTTAATGCACTTAGCGTTGATAGACGGAAAGCAGGGCTTCATATGTTACCTCATTTTCTGTGCCTAAATTTTTTCAAAAATTTATAATAACTTGTGAAATAAGCATAATTCAGCAAAGCTGATGCATTTTATGACCAACTCTTTCAAATACTTTGCGGAGTACTAATTGGGACCTCATAACCGTACTATTTCGTAAGAAGAGGTGGTTTTTATTTAGTCTCTAGGTTGCATAGAAATAGGTATTTTAGTTCTTGGAAGTGATAAGTACTATAGAAAGCTTCAATACACGTAATTTTTGTAGTTTCAAAGAATTGCTTACTGTAGATTGATGTATACTCTTTAGAGTTATTTATTTATATTCACTCCAGTTTCAATGTTACTTCTAATCCTTGTAAGGGATGGTTAGCAAAAAGTAATTTCAACTCATTGGCAATGTAAAAGGAACTGCTACCTTAAGCGCTTCGCTGATATATTAAACCATGGCATGCTATTTATTGCATAATACTCTCAAATTACGCATGAAACTTAACCGTTGGGAAGCAAAATCAGGAGCAAACACTACAGACATATTTCAATTTACAAAAGTATACGCGCTGTCATAGTGATCACTTAGCAACACGTGGAAGCTTTCCAAGTAGAATATCATCTTATTCTGACAACTAAGATGCTTGCAAGAGACCTACGCGAACCGCTTAGTAGTATTAATTCAAGAACCATAGAAACAAGCGATTTCAATTATCAACATAAAACGTAACCAATAAACTCTGCGCTGCAATCGTGAAAAATGCAAGAATGCTTTTAATTCATATATATTGAAAAAAGTAAATTTATTAATTTTGATCCGATAGTATGTCCTTTTGTTAGCAAATCAAAAGTATTGTTAATGCACTCAATTGTCAATTACACCTGCAGAAAACGAATTAGCCTGCTGAATTGTTACAGCTGCAACTGAGTCTCGTCAAATGTTGCTTGTAAAGAGACGACTTGCACCTTGAGCATAGGAATGAAAAATGGCACATGTCCTCAATTTAAATATATGGAATTTATCCATTTTTCCCAATCACATGAAAACCTCGAAGATCGAACAAAACTTATCGCCTTCAAAAGTACAAGTGAAACTTTACAAAATTTAAACTTGAATGATTCTCTTAAGTTGAAAATAGGTATTATAAAACTCGCTTGTATACATGAGAAATTACTCTTGAATGAAATTGCAAAGAAGTAAAGCATCTCATCGGTTCCTGCTTAGTGCACTGTCAAAAATTTGTTGCATTCGCTTTAAAACTGTCATAAAAATGAGTATCTCCCAAAAAAGAGCTAGCATCTTTTCAGGCTAGCCCAACAATACATTTACTTCAGCAGTAGCTTATACTTCTATTTGGTGCAAAAGGCTGCTAAAATAACTTATAACAACAACAGGAACTATCAGCTGGAACCCATGTAAATGCGAAGAATGCTTCACTTTTACGAAGAATGTGCAACGATAAAACAAGCTTGAATGATAAGCGCTTAAGGGTTTTGCTGGCGATACCTAACAAAAATTTCGGCAAGGAGAGCAACGTCTATATTAAACGTGCTTGTTGCCATTAGAAAGCCTTATTGTTCAAATTTCTTTTCCCTCATGGAGAATTCGGAGTACGCTGTTTAAGTTGAACTTCTTTCTAAGTAAGGCAAAGAATGCGAGTCAGCATTCTTTTGGAATAAACTTTTTACCCAATTCTATTCATCGGACAAAGTGCTAAAATGTGTTTGCAACTTGAATACTAATAATGGTTAGGTACTTCAATTCCTACTCTCAGGCATTGTATGGTAGTACCAAAAGTCTGAGGTTGTTTGAGTCTGAGGTTGTTTGCTTGAATTTTGCTTCTCCCACCAAACTATTTTACATTTTGCTTCGTCTACCAACTTATGCAGCTTTCCATTCGGAATTCACACTCACAGTAACATTTCTGCAAATTGCTAACTGTGCATTGCGTATTATATTTTTCCGTGCGAGTTTTCCTTCTGTCTAAAGCTCCTTCTAGATCATGTGCTGGAATTCTTTGACATTGGCACATGCTTTGATATTGTTGCATGTATGATGTAAAGAATTACAGCGGTATAAGCGTAAATACAAATATATCTTTTGCCAGTAGGACGATTTGAACACATGTCAAAGCTAACAAAAACTAATGCAAGGCTTTCTGTTTTCAAGTATAGCAAAGACTGAGGAGAGACACTAGCATGATCGGCACCCGGTACACAGGTTGACAATGAATAGGTTGCATTTCACGAGGTATGTATTCTCTACAAGCGAAAGTTTAGCAAGCTTTTATTATACGTTTGCTGCGTACTTGCTTAGCAATCTAAGTATTCCTCTAGATCATGTATTTAATTTCTTTTCCGTTCTGTGGGATGATGCACTACCTGACGTATGCTGTGAGGCGTATGCTTTACTTTAAAATGTTTACAGCTTGGGTTTTCTTTTTGGGAAGCACCGTTCTACTTTGAACTTTCCTATCTCTATCTTGTTACCCCAAAATCAGCGCCAAGTATCAGCTGCAATGTGCTATTCTAATTTACCTAAGCCACGTACAACGCTATCTATTAACAAATGGAAGTAAGTTTGTGATGCCATCCTCACATGAGATATTACGAAATCGTTTCGATAATTGAATTCTTTCTTTAAATAAGTAGCAATAGCACTGCTTGACCAAAAACGACTTGTAATAAAAATAAAGAATGGATTATATACATGAAATTCCTATTGATGAGATGAATATTTTTATGCCTTCAAGGAAACCCTGATATTCTTTTTGGTTTTTTTAATAGGAAACATACCAAGGCGAACCCAGAATTAAAAGAATTAGAAAATGACACTGAGCCAGATACAGGATATTCCCCCACAAAACCGAGACTTGATATACCCTACAAATTTCATTTTCAGCTTCCTGAAGAAATGTGAGAGAAATATTTTTGCATAACAACTAGTTGAATTGATGATTCGATGGTTAATTCTAATTGGGAAGCAAACCATAGCATTGCTAACAAAATTTTTTGATAAATTATATTAGCTAGGCAATAGTAGGCTATTTTATGTATTCGATTGTAACTTACATTAAGGTAATCAAAAAGCATGTATGTACGTCCATTCGTCTTTTCGGTTTTGCAGGAGCTCGCAGATGAGTCGAAATGCAAGTAATAAAATGGAATATACCGATTTTTCAGGGAACCGATTTCCAACTCTCTCTACCGCTGAAAATTATCGATATTGGCAGGTTGTTTTGCAAGATGCAACCGTGTGGTTAATTTTATTTTTGTTGAAAAATTAACGCAATGGAACAAACAGTTTTTGTAGCACAGTGTCATACACTTTCCACTCTGGCACTATTCGCTGAGTCCTCTGCACGTAAATTTACATGACTGTTATGCCTACAGGATCGTGGTTTTGATCGAATTACACCCCGCATATTTCCTTTTAAAATCCCTTCACATCGGTAATATTGCTGAAACTGGCAACACAGTAATCCTTTATATACAGAAAATTACATCCCCCGTTATTTCACCCTATTTTAAGGATGTTTTGTAATGCGTTATTACATAACTATTCCTCGAATTTCTTGAGTAGGGTTGCCACATGATTCTTTGCATGTTAACTCTTTCCTTTAGAAAATTGGACCCCACTTTTCGTGAGTTTCTTTTTTTTCTCCATTCGTTAGATCCTAGTAGATTCACCGATTCAAAGATCGGTGAGCGATATGGGTACGTTTAATAGGATTAAACGGTGATACCACAGGTGTCTGAGCCATTTAACACTGAAAATGCCTTCAGTTTAATTTTTGGAGTTGTATATTTTCAGTGGTGTGCAATTTGGAAAGCTAATGTAATTATTCTGCTAACAGATTGAGGCCTGCTACGGTGAAATCAGCAAGGCAACGCTATTCAGTGGAAAAATTTCAAAATGAAGCAGAGTAAGTGCATGCCAGAGAGCTGAACTGGTTTCCCTACAATATATGTTGAATCCAGTAGCCTTATTGAGGAATGAATGGGTACAACGTTGTCTTTGAAAAAAGCAAAACATGCTAACTGAAACCTCACTATCTTTAAAAGTAAGACTCACACACATCGAAATAAGATATGTATTGCTTTACAGGTTGGGTTTAAATTCAGATAGGAGGATAACAAAGGAAGAAGCAACGATGTTAATGAAAGAAAAACTCTATGCCTCCAAAATAGGTTTGTTTCATCAGTGGATTTGGCTGGTTCCATAGGTTGAGCGAAGTAGAAACTGAGAGAGGTGCTTTCGAAGACTTTTTTGTATCTTGAAGGCATTCATTTTTTTCCTTTTTATCTATCTTAGCGAAATCGAGTTTATCTTTCTCTCCATCTATATTTCATTTTATAATGATTGTATTCAGAACCAATAGAAATGATTTTATTGTGTACAGGGTACGATCACGCAGGAGAGGAAGGCAGTGCTAGAGAATTGACGGGCTTTCAAGGTGATTTATTCTTTTGATGCAACTCTAAGCTATCTCGATTTTTCCTAAGCTATTCGATAATGACGAAATCACGTAGACATTTTGGTCGCAAACTATGATAAGATGGTACAGGAATGTAAGAAACGTTTGTGATTTAATAATACCCTTCTTCTTTCCCCTATTCAATGCAATCTTTCACACTAAAAAATTCTTTTAATTTGATTTTTCAAGGTTATAAAAGCACATTCGACTGGCTGCATCGTCAGGCAATTCATGTAGAGCGTATGTCGGCTTTTCCGCTGAAAGAAAAAAGGTACGTTAAAATTATGTGGAGTATTTTATTTCATTGGTGATGACGCTTCTCATTGTAAAGAGATGCTCTCCTTCAATATATCTACTTTCAGGGATCCATCACCAAAACGTGTAGACGTCGATGTAACCGTCCTGAGTGATTCCAAACGAAAAATAATGAATTGGATAGACCCTAAAGAGCGTGTGGTTTTCTAAAGAGTAGAAACGTATAATTTCTTCGTTTTCCTTTCCAGCAGACGTTCGTCTCCTAACCAATAGCCAATATAGTTTCTTAGGTCTCAATTGTGTCTATTTTTCTGAACTCGCAGCATGTAGTTATTTCCATTGAGAATTTCTGTAAGAAAAAGTCTTTTCAGGCCTTTTAAACTAGAAAAGGTATAGTGTTAAGCCGTTGTTTGATTACAAATGTGTTTTTAACCGATAGTAACACTGTTTCATGACTCTATATAAAAAACTTGAGAACTAGGATCTTCTGCCCATCATAGACCTAGACTCTTTTCAAGATCATTTCTTCCGATATTTTCAATATGCCATTTGTTTAGAATGGATAAAATGCTACAACCTCGCTTTATTCTTTGGAGATCTCCGAATTAGCTTGCTGCGGTTTGGTCTGCCACGTTGAGCAATCTTTTTGTCATGCTTGGCTTCCCATTTTTTCTTTTGAGTATGCCGATTAATCCTTGTGGCTTTTGTAGAATTTCCAGCAGAATTTGTTTGCTTTCTTCGATCCTTGGCAATCTAATCATCATACCACATACTTGTACAAAGTTGTGTGTGCTAGCAATAGAAATGCTAAGCAATGCATGTGGAAATGTTACAATGAAAAACTACCATTAAAAAACCACAAACCTGTCCAGGTGTTTTCAATTCCGATCGTAGAGGGACTGCGTTAGTTCGAGTAGGTTTGGGAGTGAGAGAGAGCTTTTTCAACATTCGCTGCTCCTTGTTAGTGAGAGGTAACCCATTTTGATGGTTCTTTATAAATTCTGAAACAAAATAACGTTTCATTCGTACAATTCGCGATTCAATCACTCTAAACATTTCTACCAACGCTGTCGATCAGGCATACGTCCACTGGAAAACAATGGGGTAGAATCATTACAATAGGTCGGTGCATTCTACCTTTTTGTTTGTCATTTTGCAGCCTTATCTGCTGCACTGCATTCTCATCGGATTCTTGCTGCTCATTTTCCGTTGTGCAATTTCTCCGTTTTGCTACAAAACAAAAATCCATAATAAAGTCTATTTTTGTAAGAGCACATGCATGTACTAGACAAACTGTGAAAAACTGTTCAGTCAGATAAGTAGGCATAAGGAGATGAAGGAGGCTAATTGCGTTGGTTCATTTTTGCATATAGACGTATGAGGGTGACGAGAATGAGCAAACTCTCACCGGTAACACACACAATGAAACATTTCATATCTCTCTCATCATACGCAAGGAGAGAGAGAGAAAGAGTGAGAGAAAGAGTGAGAGAAAGAATGAGAGAAAGAGTGAGAGAAAGAGAGAGAGAAAGAGAGAGAGAAAGAGAGAGAGAGAGAGAGAGAGAGAGAGAGAGAGAGAGAGAGAGAGAGAGAGAGAGAGAGAGAGAGAGAGAGAGAGAGAGAGAGAGGAAGAGAGAGAGAGAGAAAGAGAGAGAGCAGAGCAAGGCAGCAACACAGAGCGTTAAATAAAGCATACTGATTCCATACAACAGCAGGCTCATCCCAAACTATAAATAACAATCAAAAAATAGCCGAGCATGCCTGTTTGTCTGAACATACCCGCTCGAGGAATATTTGTAGTGTCCTCTTTCTCGCCAACACGTTGGATACGACGTTTAGATGTTGCCATCCATTTTTTGTAAATCCCTTTTTTTTCTACTTGACCCCTAAATACACACACACAAATCAGTGAGTTCTTTAAATCTCTGATAACCGCTTCAAAAAACTTTTGTGCTGACACATTCAAAAAGATCATAACGAAGTGAAGACGCGAATTAACACTGATAAAATCACTTCACCACTCCCATTGAAAATAAGTGGTAATAATCTATAGGCTTAATCCAAAAATTTACAGCAAACTGTGCATACAAAGTGGCAAAAGTGCAACAAAATGGTACTTCTCCTACCGTATCTTTTTTCCTTTATGATCCTTCATTATTTTTCCGGATGCGTCTAATATGCCTTTTTCATATTTCTTCTTCTTGGGATTCCAGCTGTTCAGAAAAAAAGATAAAAATTTGTCAAATTTTCAATCCTTCTACAAAGAAAACAGCCTACTTCTTTTCCCCAGGTGAAATATTAGGCAGAGCCCTCAAAATTTGAAGGATACAATCCCTAATGTAAATAGCAGCATAACAAAGTAAAAGCTGAGCCTACTTCCATTTTTGGACATGCTTTGATCGCTTCAAATCGCTTTCTTCATCCGGAGTCACATCCATCTGCGCATTTTGTATTGAAAGTACATCATCTCTTAGTAAACCTTTTTCAGATATTCGTGCATTTAAAAAAAATTGCGGGTTTGATGCAGTTGAAGTAGCAATACAATGAGAAGATAGAGTGGTGGCTCCTTCGCCCTGCCTTCTTTGACGCCGCTTGCTTATACGAGGCCCTCGCTGTCGCACTTTGAGTGAAGATGGATGATATGTGACGGCAGAGGCAGACTGGAATTCAAGCTTGCCAGATGCCAACACAACGGGTGGGGAATCTGAAGAAGAGGATGCTCCTGTTTTACAAAATCCCTCACTAGGCGTTTCACTAGATTTCTCATTACGAACAAAAGTAGTATGGGTTCCTTCTATCCCTTTTGCCTCCGATAAAAGATCTTCGTGAGAAGATACTTTGAAGGAATTTTCTGGATATAGAGAATCAGGTAATCCATTCGAAAAAAAATCAATTCGGGGCTCCAATGTGGTAGAATCTGGCCCATTGGGAGTAATCGAAAAATGCATTGGTCGCGTGGTCTCCTTGGAAAGAAATTTTTGTCGGGCCATTTGACTCGCAACTGAAGTAGATAGAGCTCCATTTTTCCTTCCAACGCTTGGGCGAAACGAACGCATTTCATCAATTAAATTCAGAGAAGTATCATCTCCCATGACAGTTTCATGAAGATTATATCCTTGCATTTTGAATGCCGGATGTACCATTTCTGAAAGCCTCGAAGCGCCGCCACAGGAATCCAACAGCACTTTGGCTCTATCCTTACTTCTTGATGACGCAGGCAATCGAGTCTTGTAGTACAATTTATACGCCGCCAGCATAGATTTGTATAGAGATTCAAACTCACAATCTTGTTCTAAAAGCTTATAAAAATACTCGATTTCCACGTGCAGTTCAGGTAAAGCCCCTATCTGGGCAAATGTTGAACTCGGAGTGGATATACTAGAGAGAGTAGAGCTGGGAATATCTTTAGTCTCGGAAGAATCAGCATTTACTATTTCATCGTCAGCAACAATGCTTATCTGAGTGTCTGTTGACAAAACTAATTTTCTATCCAAAAATAGTAAGAGCTCCACAGTATACGGTAGGTCTGCTTGTGTAACAAATGAGATTGCAGTTCCAGATCTGTCATGTAAAAACACAACACAATCATCATTAAAAGAAAATCAATAAAACAAATCATTTTAGGAGACAAAACAATCAAAACAAGCATTAACAACTTAAACTATTAAGTGCAGGATTCTCTAACTGCAAAAGTAAGCCAGCTTCAAAAAATAGACTGGCACAGAATGCATGCTACAAAAACGTACTTCCCATTCCGAGCAGTTCTCCCCGCACGATGAATAAAAAGTTTGCTGGAGCTCGGAAAATCGTAGTTAATAATCGTATCAACCAACGGCATATCGAGACCTCGAGCAGCGACATCAGTGACAACCAGAAAGTCAGATTCACCTATGCAGCAACCAATGTATTCAATTAAAAACTAGAGCATAATAATTACATGAACAGCAAGAGCATATATAATACTACAGGCATGCAACTCAATCTTCTAACCTTTCCTATATGTAGAAAGTTGTTGAAGGCGGCATTCTTGATCCATTTTTCCGTAGACAAGAGAAACTCTGCCACCTAATCTTTGCAGGGCTCTCGAACAGAATTCTACGTGATGGCGCGTTGCTACAAAAACCAAAGCTTTCCTCTCTTCCTGAGAGAAACCAAAAGATTGTGGATGAACATTGAATTAAGGCACAAAAACAACTTGCATTCCATGGGAAATGACAATATTTCCATTAAATTAACTAGTATGTGTCTTTAAAAATGGTAAGCTCACCTGCATTGTTTTCTTAGCAACACGAAATAGTGCAGCAACTTTATCCGTTTCACTGAAATAGCATTACAAAAAAATTGTATGAGCCAGTATACACGTTTGCAACTGAATTAAAAAGCCATTTGCAATATATTTACCTTTGCCATAGCTATCAGTTTCGACTAAAAAACTTTTATTCAAAAACTTTCAGGTTTAGTAAATATATCTATAAGGCATAGTCACAATTTCTTAGAATGATGCATTTATTGATAATTCAATCACGCGAAAAGCAGTCAAAAAACTTACCGTATATAGAGAAATTGCAAGTCTAGGGTAGGACTTAAAGATTGCTCTATATCCAATCGTACAAATACGGGCTCCTTGAGTCCAATTCTCGAGAAGCTCACTAACTTTGCTGGCAAAGTAGCAGAAATGAGGACACACTGACGTGTCGGCGGCAAAGCCGCCCATAGGGTTTGCAGTTGCTCGGAGAACCCAAGCTCAAAAAGACGATCGGCTTCATCCACAATTACAATTTGTACAGCCTTTAAACTCAGTTCTGCCTCAACAAGATGGTGAATTAGCCGTCCAGGGGTAGCCAATACAATGTCAGGATTGAGGGAGAGACGCTCAAATTGTCCCTGCATGGCAGCACCACCCATGAGTACAGCTAATTTCAGGTTAGTCAATTTCATCAATTTTTTGGTGACAGAAGCTGTCTGAACGGCTAATTCCCGCGTTGGTGACACAATAATAGCTCTTATGCCTACAGCTGAAGAATGGTCGATCAAGAGGTCCATTAAAGGAGCTAGAAAAGCGACAGTTTTGCCAGAGCCTGTACGAGCCATGGCGACGACATCCTTACCCTCTAGAATTGGGGGAATTGCGCATCTCTGGATGGGTGTGGGAAGACGAAAACCCATCACCTTTTGCAATGCCGTACAGACATTCTTGCTCAGATGTAAACGAGCAAATGGCCCATTTTGAGCTGACCTTTCAGTTACTGAACGACGATGAGAAGGCTTTGAGGAGAGAGGAAGATTCATAGTTATTGTAAGCAGCGAAGAAAACTAGTCAAAAACGATTACTATACTTCGAACTTGTTTCCTGTTCATCGCCAATCCATCCTTGAGGGTTTTATCTTCAAGGGATTTGAAACCACGGTAGAGAACAAATGTAGTAAAGTCCTGCTCCTACTTTATGTTCAATTCATATGCCATAACGAAAGCTTACGTTCAACACCAAAGACTATGCAAGGAACTGTTCTTGCGACTGAAGCTACGCCTGATCAGATGGGTTGATTAAAATTTTAACTTCGAGTTGCGCTGCAAGTCCACAAGCGCAATCCAGAGCATGGCGTTGCGTTCCTGCAAGCGATAATTTAGTAATAAAATAAAACAAGAAATAGAGGAAAAAAAATTAGCGGGGTGCTGCTGGATCTACCTCCGTAAAAAGTATTGAAATTTATATGCTGCACTGAAAATACTATCATTTTGAGGTAACAAGAAACTTTTTTCAAATGACAATTTGGCGCATTATTTCTCTTCGTCTACTTTAACAATACAGATTTTCTTTGAAAGCTTTTTTGAATAGGAAATAAAGCAGTAATGGCGACTATTCATGCATTCTTATCTCCGTTCATCTTTACATATGGTAGTATGCCTTGTGTTGTCTCATTGCCATATCTAACTATAGCATATATAATATAGAACAAATTTTCAGTGAGTGGCAAGCTATCCGAAATATGCGTGATGAGGTAAGCGAAGAAAGAGTGTTTTAATTTCACAATTATTCGATCTTCACTTTAGCTCTTTACTTGTTCGGAAATACTTTGATTTGCTCCTCAGTCATGTGTCGGCAGATATTTTTAAATAATACAGCCTACCGATAAAACAGCTTCTATATGAAATAAAATAGTCGTAGAACGCATTTAATTTTAGCACACAAGCATAAAATCAGTCAAGGAATTTGTTGCAAAAATTGTAGTCCCTACTAAAAAGAATGTCGCAGTTACGACATAAATGCTAATGTATTAAAAAGTTTGCCTCAAATAAACATGGAAACCTTTGGATGCGCATTGACAAGTATGCTTCCAGTAATATAGCACTTTCAAAGTAGCTAGTAGCAACCTACTACAATTGTTACTGCTGAGATATTTTGAGTTATCTGTTGATTTATAATGAGCGAATGTAAGAGATAAGCTCTTCAGTGTAGATGAGAGTTGCATTTTAACGTGCGACAATAAGTAAACGGTTGAACAGATTATGTGACAAACAATTTCAAGCAGCAATGAAGGAATTTAAGAACAGGTAAACTATAAATGTTGTGTAATATTTAATCGAGGGGATATTGAAAGATTAAACATGCTAAAATAAGTTAGACTATAATAGTTAGATTAAAACATATCTTCTTGCCTAATTGCGTATAGATATTTGTCTGTAGAAAAGACTAGAATGAAAAGACTGACTTTACTACCTCCCCTTTTAGCTCCGACTCTGCGTTTACTTCTACATGTATGTTAGTTGTCAATGTTCTTGGTTGCTCGTCAACGTCGGTTGTATTTGTGCACATTCAAGTACAGACCTAGTCAACTCGTACCTTACTTTCCACTACTACCCGGGCTATTCCGTAACTACTTTCCGCATGGTTTAACCGAGTCCTAGCATATATCATTTCATTAACTCACTTTTATTCCCACACTACTTACTCACGGTATAATTACTTAACCTAAACATTTATTACGTAACCTAGCATTAATTAACATAATTAAACATTACTTATTTACTATCCGCTTACGCTACAATTCCGTTTGTTACAGCAATACTACCAATTCGTGATCCCTCGAAATATATTGCTATAAAGCCCTTTAATTTTCAAATCAAAAAGACTTTTCCATATACACAAAATTTATTGATAAATTCTAAGATCTTTGCGCTGTTCGTATTTTTCTGTTAGAATAAAACTGTACGAAAAAGTATTTCTTTCGCTGAGACATTTCACAATTTTGTTTAAAAGCTTGAAAAACGAAAGAATACGTAGAGCTTGGCGCACAGAAGCATAATTAAAGTTTTTGAATTATATGAGCAAGGTTGTCGTGAGGTCATCTAAAAGTGTAAAGGGATTCATACTTTAATTTTGCTTGGCTATTTCATTAACAATTTATCATTTATTTCCAATAGTTGAATCATTTCGCAGAATCAAATTGGTAATTTTGCTCGTTCGCAATATAAGTGAATTTCAGAACATAAGGAAACTATACAGTAACGATGGAATTGAAACATTGTAGCAAGCTTTCGTAGTGATTGTTATTGAAGGCAGTAAGCGAACGTATTTATACACGACTATTTGCACTTTTCGCAGGTAGGAAATAAAGATTTCTACACTTTTCAAAAATATTCAAAATTTGTTTCATAAAGCAGCGCACATATACTGCAATGTCTCCTACGGTGCAAAAGCTCAGCATTTCACCAAATAACTTAGGTAATGTGTAACGAAAAGTAACGGCTTAACAGCCAGGTATAGCGACTTTTATAACTATGACTTATTCATCAAGTGTATACTTTCTGTATGCGGCACTTTTTAGAGATAAGAGATGCTCCCAGCAACGAATGTTACGTTCTAGCGTTCAAGCAACAAGATTATGATCCCCACAACATTCACCCATTGCATCGCTTCAAAAATCCAACAATAAGTAGAAAAGACTGATAGAAATACCAAATATGCATCGTTTGTAATTCTGAAATTGATTCCCATACCATAAAGCAAGAAGTGCAAAAAATTTGCAACAACTCGACAATTGTACTAGGGATTGTTTTGAGCTTAAATTAAACTTGCCTCATTATAACAATAGTAGCAAATACGATTTTCTAAGATACATTTTTATTCTATGAGAAGCAGCAGAAAAACAGACGGACAATGAAAAGACGGTTTGTAAAAGCTGCACCCATTTTGTGTCAAAAGGATGAGCACGTTTTAAACGGAACATAATAACGAAAATGATAGAACTTTAAGTAAACAAATATACAAATCTCATACAACATGGTATCTAAGAAGCTGTAGAAAATGAAGATTTCAAAAAAGAGGTGAACAAACTTGCACAAGAGGATGAAACAAGAACTTATGTCAAGCTTGCCACTACCAGTCTCAATCTGATACAGCCATCCTTCTAATGCTGGATTTTGAATAAAAAAGAAATTCAAAAGCATGTGACAAAGAGAAACAAAATGAATATAACATAGAAGAATTCCCCTATGACTGGGGTGCTGCAGAAAAAAATCGATTTGCAAAGAGAGTACAAACGACGTCAACGACAAATTAATCTGCTGGATTAAAGAATTAATTCTCGCATGAAATTGCAAAATTTCACACTTAGATAAACAAAATAGATTAGATACCAGGATCTACAAAAGAAAATGTACACTACGAAGAAATCCTCAAGTCACGGTCTGGGGTATCATCGTAATCATTGTCGCAATCCTTTCGCCGAATTTTGTGAGCTAATGGAGGTGCATTGCCTTCTAATTTAGAAAAACCAAGCGCTCTCCCACCGCCTTCCCAGTCTACAGTTTGCTGAACTCTCTCATCTTCATCATCATCACTCTCGAAAAAATCAGGTGGAACATAAGCAAATTGCACACCCGGGGCATGTTCGAGACATGATAAGTTCTGCAAACAGCGATGTTGAATCTTTTGTAGATGATCGGGAGTATTACAATTTTGCATGGCTGATGGTGAAAGATGCAACTGATAATTAGGAGCATAATACTCATAATAATCATTCAAGGGAATCTGCTTAGACATATTGCCTTCTATTCCTAAGACTACACCAGTTTCGTAAGCCCAACAGCGGGCAACATTACGAATGGTATAGCCACCACCTCCTAAGACGAGCAGAGGGACGTGAAAACTCTTGCAATATTTAACACATTCAGCATGACCCATGTTACTTAAATTGAATCTACCCAACCGATCTCCAGTCAATGAATCAGCTCCACACTGAAGAACTATAGCTCCTGGTCTGTATACTTCTACACATTTCTTTATAACAGGTTTAAAAAGAAAGAGGAAGCATTCATCATCCATACCATCATTCAATGGAACGTTCACACTGAAATATTTCCCTTGGCTCGCTCCAACATCTGTTATATCACCTGTACCAGGGAAAAAATCGCCAAATTTATGAAATGAAACAGTCATAACCCTATGTGAAACATAAAATGCTTCCTCCACACCATCACCATGATGTATATCAATATCGACATACATCACCCGGGCATGATACTTGAGAAGTTCCAATATTCCCAGAACAATGTCATTAATGTAACAAAATCCCGAAGCTTCTGCCCGCTTGGCATGATGCAATCCCCCAGACCAGTTGATACAGATGTCTGCTTGCTGGTTGTTTAACTTTTGAGCTCCGTCTATTGAAGCTCCGGCACAAGATTGTTGAAACTGATATAATCCATCAAAAACAGGGCAATCGGTTGTATCTCCAACATTGAAACGCTTTAACTGTGTTGTGTATTCCTTATAATTTTCGGGTGTAACAGCGGAAAGGAAGCTTATATAATCGTTCTCGTGGAACATCGCAAGCTCAGGTTCAACAGATTTGTGCGGACGATAGACCTCCATGTGTCTGTAGAGATCATAAGAAAGAATAAGGGAATGCGCCATGCGTATTCTTTGCGGTTTCATAGGGTGGCCTGGGCCATAGTAGTAACTCCCTATATCTGGATCATGTAGGTAGGCCACACGTCGTTTGGTCGCCATGGTTCAAAGAGTAGCAGAAAAGCGTTGTTACAAAAATCAGTACGGCTACTTCTACACCACGGGTATGTATTAGTAATACACCACCGCTTCCCGGTGGTCTTCACAAAGCGAAAATTATTCGAAGGTTAGGTAATATAGATGTAACGACGAATAAGTGAAGCGTGGCTGTTTTAACCAACGAAAGTACAGTCACACACAACGGGGGCAACGCATCGTAAAAAACATAAAAAGAATAACTTTATGTAGACGGAGTTTCAAGAAATAAAGACATGAGCCTGCCACACCACATAAAGCAGATTATCGGACAGCTGCGGCTTAACGTCCAGCTCTTTCGGGTGGGCAAGCAGTAACATATTACCTCGGACAATCTCAGAAAACCAATCTCAGAACCAGCATAGAAACCACAAACAAAGAAGAATCTTTTAGAAACAGAATAAAGGGTAAAGATATTACCCTTACACTTCTGGGAAAATTTAATTAGGAGTAAAGCCGACGTTACCGCACACGCAACTAGGGAAGATTCCGTCAATTCTTTATATAATGAAGTATCGCTAAAATTGAAATGAAACCGGCAAGTTTACTATATGAAGAATTCAAGAAAGGTAATTCAGCAAATAATTATGAAATGGCAATTTGAAACGAAAAGCAATAGACGAAAGGAAGTCTAATGTACCAATAATGAAAGAAATAGCGAAGCAGAAGCTACACCACACAGTGATACTTGGGGACAGCCCTACCGCCGCTCGCTTTCGGAAGAAACTACGAAGTGCGCTAATTAATATACAATTAACGGTGCAACTGTTGTTACTCCTTAATAAATCACTAAACCATGACCTTACGAAACTAGTAAAAAGTCAGTCTCTCTGCATGAAGAAATGCCAATATCAGCTTTGCAAGCAGCTTATATTCATGCTATCTTACCTGTGGATTGTCGAGATTTTTGAAGGATCACTACAGTAAATACTTTTCAGTCCGAGTCTTTACATGCCAGTCTGTATCAAAATTGTTGAGATTATTTCACCGGATTTTATCAGCACTTTCATTAGAAATATGTTTCTAAAGACCCGAAAGGGCATTTTTATTGTATTTCTGCACCCTTTCCCAAATTGAAGAATACATCGATGAACGCATCCCTCTACAAAATTTGTCGCTATAGTAAAGCTGGCAGAGATTTACAAATTAAAAGCATTTCTTTGACGAGATATTAAAAACTCGGGCCTCTGAGCAAGAAAGCAATGCCAAATTCAATTTCTCCCATCTTTATAAAAAAAGTGTTGCTTCTAAATATTTGCAAAAGTAATTCAGCGAATAGTTTATCTTGCTCAAAACTGTTATGTGAGACCCTTGTATCACATGCTGGGAAATTATTCCTTCGAATTCCAGCAAGTGATTGATGTGAAAGGATAAGTTGCAAGAAGATATTTTACTTTCATAAACATAAAAATGTTGTTATGTCATAAGAGGTTTTTATTTTCATAAAGAGTCCAGCAGTAGTCTAAAATTAGCTTACATTTTCTAATAACATCTGATCGCAGTGTGCTGATTACAGGGGAAACTATCTTAGTACAAGCTTGAAATTTTGAGAAAGTATTGGTTGATAAATAGTATGGTGCACACATGCGCTTGTGAATGTAGGCTGCCATAAGAAACACTTATTTTCACATGATTTTTGTTTGCTCTTATTATTCCTTTTGCATAAACTTCATTAAAATGATGATGGGTGACAATGCAAGATTGTAATTATTCGCCTCTTTGCAGAATAAAATGTAACAATACTGAATATTTTTTAAACCACTTAGATTTATTATTTATGCAATTCCAGCACATTCACAATACTTCTTTAAGTGGTAGCTGCATTTTCTGTTAGACATCGCGAGTACGCCACTTAGTCGATTGTATAGAATAACGGCTTTAACAGTTAATCCTTTGGTAAATAATAGTTTGCTTAACAGTAACTCACAATACAAAAAATACGCTGCGTAGGTATAATTGCATTTTTCATCCTCGTATGTATTTTACAGTCATTGGTGGATGATTTTACTTGCAAAATTATGCACATGTACATCACAAAAATGCGATTGACCGTGCAGATACTTAGAGAGTGAATACAAATTGAATATGACTGGCAATCACAAGCTAAGGTAGGAATTTCTGTTAAACTAAGATTTTCAGTCTTTATTATTTCAAGTCGAGTTTGAATACGTAAATATGTACCATTTAAAACTGTAATAGTCTCAGTGTTTGTATCAATTACTGGGGATCAATTTTTGTGTATTTATTTTTAATTCGATTCCATTTTTTCCCAATTTATCGTATTTATTCCTTTTGTACTTGCTAACAGGCAGAATTGCTAGGCAGTGCTATCTACACTGTTTGAAAAACCAAGAATAATTCAAGACAATTATGGGGTGTCATCATCAGGTGACAACTTCAAATAACATTACAAAAAGAATTTGCGAGCAAAATATTGAGCTGAATAGAAACAATGTCAAATCAAAAATAAATCGTTGGTGTCAATTCTAAAAAAAGTTATGTCAAAGTCACAAACGCAAACCTATCGGCCATGTTGTTAAATATGGTCTTGCGTATCAAGCAAATAAGGAAGGAAACTCTTAATAGGTGTATTTTACCACAATAAAATTAGCGGTCTCTCAAGAATGAACCAGTAAAATTGCTTTTATTTCCCAACATATATTACGAATTGTAAAAGCCACATGCAAGTATTAAAACTTTCACGCAGTATTCACACAGCATTCGTTGTAAAATATGTGACCTTAAAGAATGTATTCTTTAGATTCCCCCAATCAAGCAAATGTTTTCATAAATCTGGCATAGACACATCGCAAGATTTTAGCAAAGCAGAAGATGACACCACACAATAAGCTAACCTGACTCTGCCATCGTTGAATTTAAAGTACATCATGTAACCGGTAGATATCTCAATAGGGTCATCAAATAACTCCTACTTTCGAATGCCTAGCTCATGCTTGAATTCAGTAATCCTCTTCTGCATGAGTAAGTAAAAATGATTTGATACTTCAACTTTCGTAAGAAATTGCGAAATAAAGATCGCTCACAGGTACACAATCCGTGAATATTACTACAAGACGGATAACCAAGAAAACAAAGAATGCATTCCCCCTATTATAAAGTATAAAGGAGCTTTCAAAGCAAAGGGATTACAAAATGCAAGCCACTAAAAATCAAAAAGTCAAAGTTCGTAAGGTTTATACTAATGGAATATGAAGCAAAAGAGCTAGCCTTCTTTCTACACAATGTTAAGATTTGGTCAAACTACTTTTATCAGCAAATTGAGAATAACAACTACTTTGACTGACCTCCAATGCGTCAATGACAAACTCTAGTCGTTTATGAGCACTCGTTTGTTCCAAAGCCTGCATAAGATAAAGCAAAAATCAGTGACCGTTTACCTGGAAACGCCAAATTTGTCGCTAATTTTATAAAGTAATCATAATTTCCAGCTCCAATATAAATTGTGGCTTTCATTACACATCGGCTATCACTGAGTGATGCAAGAATAAATAGTGGTGATGCTCATATCAACAACAGAAATACATTTTTACATATCAATACCTCAGGGGTATTCATTCCACAAACATTCTGCGACATACAATGTCTGCCGCATCTTAATCATATTTAGGGGGGAAAAAATAATCACTCACCCAATAGCGTGCAACATGATCAAAATGATGCTCCATTGCAAAGAAACTAAGCAGAGAAAGCACTGACTGTTGAGAAAGCGTACTGCTTTCATGCAAAGCATCTTCCATCTATAATTTTCAGAATTTCAAGTACAAACAATTATTAGACAAAAATTGAATGCTTCATCATCATTTTCTTTTATAAAGCCTAAACCCATAACAAGGATTTGAGGTACTCAACTTTGCTTCAACATCTTTCGCGTTCACAAAATTAGTAACACATACAAATCAGTTTCATACCTTGAGGACTAATGAGGATCTCAAGCGGCATTGTTTCGCCTCAGCAGTCAAGCCTCTTAGATCTAGTAAAGCTGCTTCCAGCGCATTGCACTGATTGAACAGACTACCATCAAGAAGAACGCATGCAAGATATAATTACACATGCAATATTCTCTTTATTCTATATGCATTATAGATATTTTCTAAAATAAATAGACGGATTTCTAGCTACCCATACCTGTAGATGCACTGATGTACATCATTTTCTGACAGCATACTATCCGGTACATCACGATACAGTTCTACCTCAACCTTTGGAAGGAATAATGAAATGCATACAAATATTTTTATTTACACTATAGAATCGCTTCGATTCAAGTTTATTGCAACTTGGGAAGATAGAATACACAAAGCAACTTAATAACGTTTTTACAAAACCAGAGTCAATGATGGAACAGTAAGCATCATAACAAAAAATAAAGCAAAATTACTCTAATTCCTTTGTGAATTTGATGAATTCTTTTAATCTTCGTACGACCAATTATTTGAATTGGTATGCAGGATGTCACTTTTGAATATATCGGCACTTTCAGCTGCACATAAAATAGTTCAAGATTGTTTATTTTCGTAAACAAGTTATTCGACGAATGCAGGATTAGATGAGAGCAAACAAATGTTTTCTAATTTCTTTCAGCTGAAAAGCCAAAAATATTTCCGACATCTCTTCGAATCCAGATTTAAAACAACTACGCTTCCACTTTACATGGACTTTCCGTGGAAAATTTTAATAACCCTGGTATACTAAAACAACATAAGGTAAAACACGTTGTAACGCTCTAACAAGCTTCATCCTACAAGTAAAATCGTTTTCGTAAATTTTCGATTAAAACCATCTTTACTTCTCGGTGTGTCAGGATAGATGCAGCAATTACAAGAGATCTTGACACATAAAATTATCCATTTCTGCCACCCGGTAAAGATATTAGTTATACTGACCTCACCAAGTAATGCAATTGGACGAATGTTGAATTGTCCTTCAATCGGTCTGATTTCCTCGTCAATTTTAATGTCGAGTTGAGGGGGAGAAAATTGGTATTCCTCCGGTAGATGTAAGAGTGCAAATCCGACTATTGGGGCGCCGTTTTCTACAGCGATCTTTCTGAGCAAATTATTTTCAGTACCACCAGAAAATGCAATGTAGTATAGCAGTAAAAAAGAAATAAAATTTCAAGCACATTCATTGAGACCTTTGGCAATGAAATTGCAACGCATGAGCGATTGTTTATTTCCTAAAAATCGAATTGTTAGAAAAAGAATTCCACATAGCATTCTTTATATGAAATCATGGCAAAAATTAAGGTAAGGGAATGCAACTTATTGTATAATACATATTGTGCATCAAAAAGCATGAAAATAGGCAAGGGAAATACTCTCTTACTGAAGTTGCACTGTTTCTTCAGGTTGCGTAGTTAAATAAGCTAAAGATCCTGGCAGCTGTACAATGCATTTTTCAAATGGTACATGGTGAATCAGTGCAGCGTTAACAGTGTGAAGTAGTCACTTATACAACAAAAATCATTATGCTTTTAATAAAAAGTTTGAAAAATCCAATCATTAAATTTCTTCACGCAAATAGCGCACACCAATACAGGCGTAAAGGTGGCTGTGGTGAATGATAAAAAGTGTAGCATATTAGTAAGAAAAACGCTACTGCACAACTTCATTAGCACCATAGCATAATTACTTCTCATTTACATAGTCCTCAAAGGCCATTTCATAAAAGCACGAGTTAAAATTTGATTGGCGTTGAGCAATCCGGTGAAGAAATTGCTACTAGAAACTTTAGAAAAAAGAGCAGCATAGGAATGATCAAATTATACCATACATAAATTCGGTAGGTTCTATCCTGATAGTGTACGAACCTTAACTGTTTCTTCATCAAAATACATGGGAAAAAGCTCCATGTTTCGTATATCCGTTTCCTGTGATAAGTAATGGGGGTAGAAGTTTAATTATCCAAATCAAATTTCATATTCATTTCCCAGAAAAATTGATTGCATTAATCATAAAGGCAAACAGTTACTTTTTGAGGGATACCTTCCAGCTGCTCATCCATAGATTGGCTGATTCCTTCAAAGCGTTTATATTGACCATACACAACCTCGTGTGAACAGGGGTTTTTTCAGCTGATGACTGCGCTTTCCCCATCTTGTTGCGGACCAAAAGGTTTCGAATAGTCATGTCTGGTCTGGAAGTTCGTAGTAATAACTGGAAGCAGTGGTTTTTTCCGTGAGTCCATGTTGCAGAACGTCTTTTCACAGGAGATCCACAGCTGAAGTGGCCACTAAGAGATGAAGCCGCGAGAACTTGACTATTTCCTGTATAAATCGACTCATCTAAAATTGCTACAATAAAGAAAATTGGCAAAATAAAGATAAACAAAGTCATGATAATATCGGATCAAAATGTGCACTGCATACATTTCTTTAAAACTTCTTTCAATTCATTAGAGTTTTTTGCAACAAGCCAAGCATCTTATGCGACCAGAAGTATATGTGCGCACAGCGTATCAATTGTACGCTTCAAAAAAAATTCGTGGGAGGAGAATGCTAATTCAGCTATATACGATGGCGGCAATATATTTAAGGAATTGTCTAAAAAAATGACTATCTCCACTAAATCATTAGATACAACTTAAGCACTAAAAAGCGGAGTTTAATTTCTTCTTGTTCCTTCTCTATTCGCGCTATTTTTGCTAGGAACTGCATGTTGGCAGCTGTAGTGTCACTCTCTTCTCGTGATCTTGCTATATTATTGTTGTTATTTCTCACCTTGATCGCAAACCAAAGATTCCATTACATCGACATATTGCTTCGTCGGGCAAGGATATAATTTTTAAGTCCTAATTGTCGCAATCAATGCAAAATATATAAAAATACCCACATAATATGCTCACAACATTCAGATCTCATATTTGATAGTGAGTTAGAATAATTTTATGTCGGTTATTGCAGCAAATAAAACAAACACAACTTATTTTGCACACAGCAACATTTAAACAGTTGGTCAATACAACTCTTTAATGAATAACAACTTGTTGCTTTTGCAGTTGTCAAGTTTGAAGTAAGACTAGCACACACATAATGATGCACTGTAACAGTGGTATCACGACGGAGTGAACTACCACCTATTCTTAATATTTTAATTAGCGTTTTATATTGCTATAATTATTTTATCGTTATCAAAATTACCTTTTTACTATGTAGTTATTTTTCTTAGAATTAATTAAGCCAACAATCCGCAGTTTCCCTGTTTCCCCCTCCCACAAGGGTATCACAGTGCATATAAAGCGATGTAACAGCATTGAGTCGCAATATCGAACAATCGAAATAATGGGACAATTTCCCCGATGTTTCCCGCAACTAAGATGCACTTATTTCTACACCTTTGAGAAGGAGAATGAGAGGGTAGCAATAACGAAGAGTTAAAATAAAAAGTATTCTTTAGGTTTTTTTTGTTGTAAGTAGATGCATGAAGGAGTGAATACTCTATTTTTCTATTCTTTTATTTAGTTCCGCAAATAGCAATTATTAGCGTAGAATAAGTTTATGTCTTATTGTACGAATTAGAAAAATTCCCTCCTTACGAAATTAGGAGAATCAGCCGATTTAATATCCTATTACTTAAAAGAACTATTTCAGCCGAAGCCTTTAGTATACGACTGGCAGAGCGTGACCAATTCTCGTTAGAGTAACTCACAGAAAACACCACGTTCACATGCACAAAAATATAAAAAAATTGATAATAAACAAGATAGCAATGACTTTTACGTCAGGCAACGTATGACTTTTATATATTTACAAATGAAGAGGAGCAAATCACCAAATGGTTAGCAAATAATAATGCTTAGCATCAGGACAAAAATATGAAATAAATTAGAAATGACACCGAAGATGAGCTTAGAAACGATAGCATCGAATTGCTAGTGTGCTCTCTTGAGTATGAAAAAATGAAATGAATGACAAGAATGAATTGAAAGAAATGATGAAAAGCACACCTTACACGCAAATAGCCTACATTGAATGTTATGAAAAGTTCTGACAAATAAAAGAGTGAAAATGTGCTGTTATGTTAGTTATGGAATTTTCTGTATTATGATTCCTTAAAACGTTGAATTACGCCAAGAAAAATAATTTTTAAGGTTAACATGAAGTTGAAGGATTAATATAGAAATATTGTAGCGATAGGGACACAAAAGGATTATTACTAATTAGGGGTGACGAAGAGCACGGAGTATGGAAGCGAGCACAGATGCTACGAAATCTATGCTTGGCTGATGTCACAAGGAGGAAGCGGCACTTGTAACACGTTGCAAGACTTGCCTGAAAGTCTGCAAATATGACCAAATACATTTTTTTAAAGAATGTGCTGAGCGGAACATTATGCCTACTTCACTTTAAAAATGGAGAGAAAGTTAAGTATACAATATCATAGCTAGCTGACTAATCCCAATTATTGATGTTAAGCAGGTATAAGCAGTTTAGGTTTTGGAAAATTTGCGTTTATTCGGTCATAATTTTTCTCATTAAGCCAATAAAACGTACAAATTCGTTCGGATTTTGTCGTTTCATTAATGTAACATATACTTATTTTTAGCCAATCAGGCACATAAAATTATACGTTAAATTTTGTCAGCCAATTTCAACTTATTGAAGCACGTTTTTGATATGAGAGCTTTTGTGTGAGCATACTTTTACATCACATGTAAAATAATTAATTAATCAAGAATACAGTACGTTTTCTTGCAGAATTTTACTCCTATTTCAAGAGGAATTTTTTTTTTGCCGCAAAAAGTAGGAAAAGTGCAGAGAAAAAAGTAACAAAAATGGTGCATTGAAGAACTAGATTATGTATTTCCTACCACCTCTATCTTTTGCTAAGTTATGGGTGTATCTCTATCACAATTTAACGCAGAATACATGGTTGGACCAAGAAAAATTCAGATAGGAAACCAAATGGATGGAAGACGAAGCATATTTCAATACAGCTCGACTCAGCTTCTCCCATGTGGAAAATGCTAGAGGTTCCGTGGATCATAATAAGGGTTTAAATCTTGTCTCTTCGTAAATTCAGGATTGTGCAATCCTCTTTCCATACGCACTTTGCTTTCCATACTAACAAATGTTTGGTAAGTCTTGCTTTCTTGAAAGCTTGCTGCAAGTTTTAATTCGTAATTTCTGCAAAACTTGAAAATTTTCTAGACTCACATTGACAATCCCGAAGATCTATCATTCTAGCTTGCTGTGATGTCTTTCAAACATAAATTCTCTTTTTACGGTGTCACATTATAGACAGGCCCAAAACGCTTGCAGCAGCACCACGAGAAAATTTATGTCGCCCAAAATTTTAGAAAGTCGTCGAAATTATGGGCAAGTAGCATTCCTTTCGGCTGATGTAGCTGTGAGACGCCCGCAAATGTTCATGTAAAAAATAACATTACAAATAACCATTTTTAATAGAAATACGCAAACTTTTATTTCCCAAATCAGAGCCTAATTTTTCCAAAACCTTCCAGGAAAACTCATTTTATCACGGTAATATACTTTCATCCATTTGATCGTATGTTATTTTTTGCAGAAAAGGAAAATTTCTAAGATGTTTCTACAAAATTGATCTACTCACCCAAAACTGATATTCCAAATTATCTACGGAAATCTAAAATTGACAAAAAGCAGAATACCTCTGGCCAAAATTACTTTTTTTAATTTCCAGAATTTTTCGCAAGTGCTTCCTTACGCCGGTTTATCGTAGATTTGCATAATTTCTAATTTCGAACTGCCAAACACTCGGTGGGAAGCATTCGCGGCGAGAAAAATCGTGCAACATGGGATGTTCAAAAAGTAAAGCAATTCCTTCGCAGCAATCCGCTCCTGCTGCTGCTCCCCCAGTTGAAGAGAAGCCTCCCGCTGTCACTGAGCAAACAAAATCGTCAGGTGAAGAGAATAAAAAATTCCTTTTTGACTAAAGTATTTATAGAGTAAAAATTGAGAAATCAATTTTTTTCGCAGAAGGCCTTCTCGCCCATAAGGGTACTACTATATTTGCATTATCTCGTTTTTGGCGAATATTATTAACGGGGATACTATTTTACACAATGGTAGAAAAAAATGCTGATTTTTACTGTTACGGAATTCTCAGGGAATTAAACTTGTTTTGATCAATGCTTTCTAACTTAATGGTACTACAGTGATGCGGAGATGTTATTTGCTGCTAACCCTGCATACATTTTTATCTTTTATTATTTGGTTACTTTTCGTTTGAGTTAATGATTTTGAGTACCTGAAATGGCCTTTCATTACATAAAGCTGATTTTCATTGTTGATTTCAGCATATGACAATTTGTGCACTGTCCTCTAATAACAGAAGTAAACCTCTAGTTAGTAATAGCATGATGTCCCTGAAACTGCTCATGTCTTAATGCATATGTTCATTTTCGGTTTTTCACTATTTTCAAGTTTTTATAATGCAACTTTTAGAAAGACAGCAAGCACTCAATCGTGCACAATCTCTTGTTTACAAGCTGCATTGCTTTATCTCTTTAGAAAATAATTAAAGCAGCTGGTATAATTAGATGCACCATCATAGCTAGGTGGAACTGCGTACAATCTGAATATCTAAAAAGAGATAGTTTTGCTATAAATTCGCAAAATCTATTCATGTGCGTCATTCGTGCAGAACAAGAGGCACCGCCAGCAGAGCCTGCTGTAGAGCCTGTTCAAGATGATTCTTTCGATGCGAAACCTCCACCGCCCAAAGCCCCTCCTCCTAAAGTGTCACCGAAAGACCCTGTTTCACCGTTGAAGGCAGATGGTGACAGTCTGCCAACGGAGGAGGCAGCAGCTGCAGATAGTGCTACCATATGAGGCTTAAACATTTACCTTAAATTTTGGAAAATAAATTAAAAACATTTAATGATAAGGACTCTTTTATAATTTAAGAAATATCGTCGATATTTTTGTTTGGCACTATAGATATGGTTCAAACATCCATAGTAAAGTTGCTTATCAAATATGAAATGACTATGTTCGAAATCTGAATGTCTCTGCACTAACTTAAAGCATCGCATTGCAATCTTTCTTTTGCTGTACATACATGGGTACCCACTGCAAAGAATTCGACGTATCCTCGAGTACATTCGATTGCAATAGATCGCAATCTCCGCTTCTAGTATCCGTTTTAGTAGCTTATTTTCAAATACTTAACTTCTAATTGTCCAACTGCGTCTATTCTTTTGCTTATCTCATGGCAACAATGGCTCCAGATTTTTGCTTCAAAACTCTCGGGACGCGGATAGAAAAGTTGATAGTAATATATTTATGGAATAATCCCTATTTACAAAAACGCATTCTCGATTTTGAAGCACATTTATGACTGGAATCTCGCTCGTATGACAACACTCACAACTTTTCGATTGTTCTACCACTTGTACATAATAAAGCAAGAACATTTATCATGGTTGGCCTTAGCAATCAAAAAAATGTACATGCAATTTCAGTAGTGCTTTATTTTTGCTTCTTGTTCAATTATCATCTGCTTCAGCTATGTAAAGTAAATGCACCACAGCTGTGCTATAAGTTTTTCACGATTCTACTTTGATTCGTCTTTTTAGTGGGCCTATCAGCTTATATTTTGACGTATTATTTAGTCTTGCAGTGCACCACTTCAAGTCTTTTTAAAATAAATTTTGCATTGCACTTACTAAATTGCAATTAAAAATAATGATAAAATTTTTGAGCAAATCTCGTTTTAAAGAACTTTCTTGCCGTATCATTTGGATAACTTGAGGCGTTTGCGCTGAACAAAATTTTTTCACTATTGCACTCTCCAGGTATATAATTTTTTATTTGTGGATAGAAAGTAGCTTCAAAGCGCATCAAATAAAAAGTTAGGTTTAGCAAAATACATTAATAATGCTGGGGTGCCAACTGGTCGGAAACTTATCTACGAATAAAGCTTGCATAAAATGATGCATCCCTTCAAATTTTTAATGTTACGAAGAAATGTTACATTCAGTCTTGCAAGTTTTATGCAGGTGATTATACGCTTATTATACCTCTTCATAGGCAATATTGTAATAAGGTAAAAGCAAGAGACTCATTAATTACAAAACAGAGTCCCACCTTAGGATTTACACGCAGTTTATTCATCTGGTATAGTAATTGCTGCCACCTGTTCGCAAGGCTACATAGTATTAAAGCAAAGAGAAGCTGGACTAATCGAATAAAAGTTTAGCAAATTCTGATTAATTATGAACACGAATTACAACTATGATGGCGGTACAAATATTATAGTATACAAGTTACTTATGTCGTTCATGATATTTTTATTATTATCTTATTCCTCTATTTGTATTGTACTGCAAAATCGATGGTCAATAACTTCATCGCAGCAGAACCACTAGCTCCCGCAATCCATAGCAATAAAAGGTTAATAAACATTTATTCCATTAGACCATTTTGACCTTTAAACATCAATACATTTCATTTAGCAACACCCCCAAATAGGATAGATTAGAAAAGGATATTGTAATACTAAGTTAACTTAGAATAAACTTTTCATGTTATGTAGATGATATTTAGACCAGTAGGACGAGTTTTGTCTCTCTACGTTCAAGCTTTCAAACGTATATTGTCTCTTTTTCAAATAAAAAGTATAAAACATCTTTCTTAACAATGGTACATACAGCTTAAGCACTTCCGTACCACATAAAAGAATTATCTGATCAATTAACTATACGAAATCAAGCAACATCAATTGACGGAATGAGATTAAACTATAAACAATTTTTTACGAACAAAAGCCATGTTTACTCGAATATTCCCACTTTTTTCATATTTCTTTTCGTTAAATATTGACTTTATCATTTGGTTCTATTTTTATTATAACGCACACTAGAGTACCAGAGCATTTCTATACCTGTTCAATATTTCTACCTAATATTATCAATACAATTTATGAAGAGAGGGAAGAAACCTTGTGAAGGAGTAAGGATGGCAAGTTTCCAATTCTTTCTTCGCAGAAACCATGAGTATACTTCACTAAACTCTTCGTAAGAACGAATGACCCTCAGATCAGAAGTCAGACCCTATCTTATTAGACAACAGTGCAGAACTAGTGGAAAAGGTGCGATTATTAAGAGTCAAGAAAAATTTTATGTTGACCGTCACAAAAAAGAAAAATAAAGATTATAAAAGAGAATTCAGTAGGGACTGCCGACGTCTTTCAGTCAAAAGATATATTTAGCAAAGCCATTCGATAGGTTTACGAGCTCTGGAACTTTAGCTTTTGTTCTGATTTGGTTTTTGGTAAAAGACAAATATCTTCGTAAACGAACGGATCAGGTGAGATATATTTATATGCATATATCTACGTCTCTTCAATTTTAAAGACCAAGTAGTAATTCACTAAAAATAAAATAGTAAATGCCTCAAATTGATATTGCACGACTGGAAAGATCCAAGTGATATAAACATCACTTGATTAGGCTTACAAAGGCGAAATGATGCGTTGCCACACTACCAACACGATGGACTGGACTAGCATTATTTGCGCATTTGCAGAGCAGCATTTGTTTATGTTTTTCCCTCATTTGGTAATTTCACATTTTGAAAAGCAAACATGGTTTGCATATTTTGTTTGTAGAATATAACAGTAAGATCACGCCTATGATGTAAGGGGGGAGTAGTTTAATCAAGGTGATATACGTCGAGATTTGTTGTTTTCATTTCATGTGTTTGTGTCATGCAATGTATGATCGTGGCGGCATACGTCAGTTATGCTTTATTTGTTCTTATATGCATACGACGCGTAATATGACGATGTAGTACATTAATTATTCTAATTATTCTTCGTGCAGAACAAACAAGCCAACTTAAATTGGAAAACAGATAGACTACGTTGATAAATACAAAGATTAATCGAATCGCGAATATTGCTTCAAAAATTAAAACCTGCCGCTTGATCTTCTAAACTAACAATAGAAATCAATCAGTGATGATTGGTAAATCAGGAGATGGGTGGCTGAGGAAAGTGATAAAATTATCTTCAGGTACAAGGAAAGCACGACTAAATAAATACCATTTTCTTGGTGTTATGATGGCCCGTTGAAAAATGTAAAAAAAAAGAAACAGTAGCACTTTTACTACGTGTAACGTATGGCTTTTATATATTTACAAATGAAGAGGAGCAAATCACCAAATGGTTAGCAAATAATAATGCTTAGCATCAGGACAAAAATATGAAATAAATTAGAAATGACACCGAAGATGAGCTTAGAAACGATAGCATCGAATTGCTAGTGTGCTCTCTTGAGTATGAAAAAATGAAATGAATGACAAGAATGAATTGAAAGAAATGATGAAAAGCACACCTTACACGCAAATAGCCTACATTGAATGTTATGAAAAGTTCTGACAAATAAAAGAGTGAAAATGTGCTGTTATGTTAGTTATGGAATTTTCTGTATTATGATTCCTTAAAACGTTGAATTACGCCAAGAAAAATAATTTTTAAGGTTAACATGAAGTTGAAGGATTAATATAGAAATATTGTAGCGATAGGGACACAAAAGGATTATTACTAATTAGGGGTGACGAAGAGCACGGAGTATGGAAGCGAGCACAGATGCTACGAAATCTATGCTTGGCTGATGTCACAAGGAGGAAGCGGCACTTGTAACACGTTGCAAGACTTGCCTGAAAGTCTGCAAATATGACCAAATACATTTTTTTGGAGAGAGAAATGTAAGGAGTCGATAATGAATGGTTGCCAAGAATCACTTTTCCGTGTTACCGATCAGGCTTTTCTATCAAAGTAGTAATGCTTTACACAGCACTTAAGCGTTTTATTTTGCTGAAATCACTTAACATTTTTTATTTTTCTGCAAATTTTTTTTGTTTTGGAATTGCTTCGTAATGTAGCTTCGAATAATTTATATTTCGGGTAAAAAATAGTCGAAGATCTCCTAGAGTATTTTATGTGACAAAATGTAGTAAATTAGTTACAAGCACCTTAGATTTTTGTTTAAAGTATAGCATGTACACTATTCAAAGATGTTTTCGTAATGTAAATTTCCGGTTTCTCTCCTAGCATGCAAACCAACAAAAAGGTAAAACATTTGCTTGGTGAAGCATTGTGTAATACTTTCATGCTTAATTTCATTGTTTCACTCTCTAGTTATGCAATCAGCATGAACGGGTACGAGCGATATTCGGGATGCCCCGAATTAAATTGCATTCTACAGACGTGATTAGTAGTGCAATTTTGATAATATTATTTTTCTGTTAAATGTAGCTTTTACCAATACAAATATGTACCCGTAAATCCTCTTTGAATTGCCAGCGAATTGAAAATTCTGTATTCTTTATTATTTCCAAAATTTCATTGCTGTATTCTTACGAAAAACTTGGCGCTATCTTGGAACTAGCACTAGAAGGTTTTAATTGAATTTAGTTTTAAGAAAAAACAAAAATATTCCCTAAAGCTAAAGCTAGAGCGGCTGCTGGAAATTGAGGCATGAGTTTTGTTGCTCAGCTGTAGATTATGCTGGCGGTGTATTTGAAATAACAGTAAACAGCAATCGGATGAAGGCTGGTATCACCGAAAAGGCAAGAGTTTTTCTAAGTGTAAACTGTGAGCAATCGAGAAAGACATGAGGAAAATGATCTACTGTAGAACCCGCATGCATCTCCTTCTCTTATCAGTCTACGATGGTCTTACAAACTGACACTTTATTCAAGAACTCACTGGGTTAAAAAGTGATAGTGAGGAAAATTGAACTGAATGAATATCTGCTTGTATTACTGGCGCTGGTATATTGAAAAATCATGATGAACTTGTTTAATAGTCATTTTTTAAGCCCGCTTACTATTAAGTGTGATTACCCATGTTTGTTCCTTACGTTCTTTCTCTTTGTTAGAAGTTAAATTTCTTGAACGTATGAGATGAGATTTTTTGGAGTACTGACTCTCTTATTCCTCTGCACTTTTGCTTTTTTTTGAAATCATTTGTATTTGCAGTAATTAAGAATTCATGGGCAAATAAGGTTAAACTTTAAACCTATTGGTATATGTCTTCCTTTTCGAATAAGTTCCTGCGGTGTGAGGACATAACCAATACGTTCTTGGATCAATTTTACCAGCCGCCTCCTTAAGTTTCCTTGCACCACTCAAAGTGCTTTATGATTCATTATAGAAAAGGCATTGAGAAGGAGTAAAATAGGAGATGAAAGCTGCTTGATGATTCATAGTTCTTGTAAGTAAAATAAACTATAGTCCAGACTATCGGTCGCTAATGGATTATCA
Source organism: Cardiosporidium cionae (assembly GCA_015476325.1). Taxonomy (NCBI): domain Eukaryota; phylum Apicomplexa; class Aconoidasida; order Nephromycida; genus Cardiosporidium; species Cardiosporidium cionae. Next base: position 24,154 of record JADAQX010000243.1, on the reverse strand, counting down.
TCAGTTCGTTTAGTTTAGCTTTTGTCTATAAAACTTGCATGCTGATTGAATTATTTGGGCCGATTCGTGTCTGAAACCACCATTACTGTCTGCAATGCTTAACAAAATGGAGTATGCTCATATATACCCGCAGTAAGAGCATAAAAATTTGTAAAACTGTAAGGCTTTTTGTACGTGATTGTTCGTATATTTCATTTGCATGCGCTTTTTCTTTTTGCATACTGTTCTATGTGACTTCCTAGATGTGAGACTCCGTTCTTCTTCCCCAATCTTTATGGTACTACTGTCATTTATATACCCAATTTAATGTGTATTTTGGTGATTGTTATCAGGTATCTGGAATAAATTGTAAAATCATTGATTTGGTTGTGCTTTATACGCATATAAAAAAGCATCAAGTGCTTTTTGTTACTTTTTAGAAGTAACAAAAAGTTGTCTCTTCAAGGAATTTGAGGAAAGTGAATGCATACACACATGTCTTTTCTCATTGGTTTGCTTTAGAAGATGCTTTGCACCACACGCAGGTAACAGTGGCTAGCTTCTACATTAGTTTGCAATTTCTTTAGGGTTTTTGAATTTAATTAATTCTGCTTGCGAAATTGTGTCCCCATTACCAATCATTAGTTTTTGCCAAAATGCTGGTTTTATTCCGTTTACTCTGTTAGCGCAATATCATACATATTTTATTTGTTTCCCATCTGAATGATATGAGAAAAGTTTGTATACACCATGACGTTTCTAACTGTCTTCTGGTCTTGGGTCATGCAATTGCGACAAGAAGATGCTTTCAAATTCGAGTTTACAATCGCGCAGTGTTAAAAATGCTAAGAAATATATCCGCGCTAATATTTTTGGTTACTTTTAACCATTTCCTTTAATTGATTATGCCGCAGCTTTTGACTTTGTACTTTTAAGAAGCGGCGTGGCAATTTGTTTTTTGCACTATTAACGGGTGAAATTCTACTCTTATAGTTTTATGGACATCTAAAACACGTTGTGCTACTTCTTACTTGCGTGCACATTTTAATTTTTGCTTGTAACGAGATACTGAGGAAATATTTTGGTTAAAGAACTTTAATAATTTGTTGCTTTGGGAATTTTTGCTCGTTTGTAGAGCTTCATGTCTCTTTTCTTTAAACCCGAAAATGTTATAAGCATTTAGAAATTATTTTTTCTGTAGGTCATTTTTTAGTTAAGGAATATCGGCAGATCTCAATTTTTTATGGCAGAATTGTTTGTTTAACAATCTAATGGATTTCCAGCAATATGTTTTCTACCGATGATGAATATTTTGAAATTCATAATACACATGATTCCCAGGAATTCCGGTATGTTTTTAATTATTAGGATAAAGTTTTTGAACTTTAGAATTATCCATGGGAAATTTTTTTGATGAATAGTATATTTTTATGTGTAAATGTATTGTTTTCCATGCTTTTGAACAACACTGCCCCTTAAGTGTTTTGTTTTTGACGCATGTGATTGCTTTCTGTGAATTTTTTGACCAGAACGGAAGAACCGCAAGTGAGTCCGTTGCTGCGGCGTGAAGATTATGTCAGGCAACGCTACTTATTCCATTTGGGCCACGGAGCCTTAACAATGCAGGTAAATTATAATTGCTACATCTGTCTCCTTATAATCCTATCTTGTGAAGAATTTATTTGGCGTAAGTACATTTCAATCCTATAACTGAAGGATTTTCCTCTTTAGTATTTCTTAACTTATGTTTATCCGCCTATATTTAAAAATATACTTTTAGGGTTATGTTCCAAATATAATTTCCATAGTAGGAGAAAATGACAATGATACTATCCCTTCTAGCAACGGTAGGCATGCGGATCAATTGTGGGGCCATTTAGAAGGTTACGAAATGCTCCCTAACGGGCGGAGATCGCTTTTGGCTATGGGGTAAGGCGTGAAGACAGTGAACGATGTATAAACTGAAGTATCTGAGGTTAAACCATGGGATATTTCAGCTGAATGACATGGCAATTGATATGAATTCTGTAAAAACTCCGAGGGGCTATACTATTTTTGGTTTTTTGTGAGTATTAACTTACTTGTTCGGGTGTAGGAAATTCACGTTGAAGAAATATATCTGTATTATTTTACTATACTGAGGTTAAATATAAGAACATTCATTGTAAATTTTTACAGGTCTATGAAGGCAGCTGTATTCAATCTTACTACGGCTACGCTTGGTGCGGGTGTACTATCTCTTCCTTTCGCTTTTCGCAATTCTGGTAATGGGTGGCTATTTTTTGTAACTTGCCTATACTTTTGGATTAAGACCTCTGTAAACTTCATTATGTTTTGCTCAAAAATGTGTGATGGAATGAAAGGTGTGTTGCTTGGCATTTTGTTGCTCTCGTTGTTTGCAACCATGAGTCGAATATCTTCCAATTATCTGGTTAGAATAATGGAGCATACTGGATATAAGGTAAGTCTTGCATCGCAAGACAGTACATTCAATTCTGCCGCATTAATGGTATCCCCATCATCTCAAGAAAACTGAAATTTAGAGAATTGCCTTTTGTTGATGGAGTTTTGCAATGATAATTTTATACAGTCCTACGAAGAAATGGCTTCCCATTCTGTTAATACCAAATTTGCCATCTTAACCGAGTTGAGCATCATAATGTTTTGTTTTGGGTGAGCTGAGAGCTTTCTGCACCGTTTTTAGCTACAAAGAAGAGCATTTTGTAATAATTTGATTAAACATGCTTAAACATAAATTGCATAAGCAAGTTTTACTGCCTGAATTTATAGTTTGTCTTCTAGGAGTTCTTAAACTTCTATCGGATAGTGAAAATGCTATCGGATTGATTTTTTGCCTTTGAAATGTTAAGTCAAAGCATTTTTTATATAGAGCTAAGAGTGTACAGTTCAAAAAGTCTCTTAATCTACTGCTTTGAAATATTCACTTTATATGGACAGAACTGGGGTCGCTTATGTTATTAGTTTCGGCGATATCTTGGAATTGCTAGTCGCCACCTTTTTAAAAGTAAGTTACTACCCAATTATCGTGTAGTAATACTGATCAATTTTCTCATAGCCCACTCTGCTATTGTCTTGCCTATTCTTTGTTGATGTAACATTTAAACCGACAATTCCTTCATTTTCTTTGCATTCCTTTCCTTCTGTTTAGCATCCTGTGCCGTTATGGCAAAGTTTGTTATTGTCTAGAGACGTGCTCACCGCTATTGTGGTTTTGGTTTTGCTTTTACCCCTTAGTTTGGTGCAAACATTGGGAGAACTACGTTTTGCTTCATTCATTGGTGAGATTTTCCTTTTTTGGAATTATTTGTATTGTATTTTCAATAGAGAACTCAAAAGTAGCTCAAAAAAAATTCAACTCGCTCTGGATTTTCGCATGTAAAATAGTATTCAGGATTTTTTTATTTTTATAAAAATTTTACGGAATTCCAATCCATCGGCATATGCTATTTATTCATCCTTCTTTATCTTTTTTAAATTGTAGGTGTTGCATCAAACGTCTACCTTGTACTGGTTACAATATGTATTTTTATTTCGTGGGTAAGAGGCACACTTCTCTCTACATTTCTGAAAGCTTACTAGGAAATCTAATGTAAAGCGGCATTTTTTGGATATAGTATGAGGGGCGTATCGATTAAAGAAATTTTTTCTATTCGTTTGACTTGGTTTGTAAAACTATAAGCGCCTCCTGACATATTTTAGCTATTAGGAGTAATATTAAAAATTGCACAAGTATGGTAATACTCTCTGTTAACTATCTTGCTTGAAGAGGGTCTTTAAAGGGTTAACAGGAAAAGAGATTGTTGCATCTTTGGGATAAAATACGTATTCAATGCAATTCCATTGAAACAAATGCTTTTTTACGTTACTTGTAGATCATAAAGGGAAAAATTTCTATAGGTATTGAATACATATTCCCCTCTGCTGGATACGCTTCTATTCGTGCTGCTAGCCTCATGGTTTTTGCTTTCTCTTGCCATCCCAATGTTCCTTCGGTATACCATGAATTAACAGACCGAAACCTACGACGTATGCGAAAAGTTACATTCCGGTAAATTCAACATTTAGTTTGATGCCTACATGTCTTAGCAAGCACTTGTTTGCGCTTATAAAATGCCTAGTTTGCACCCTTGTGATTATATGAAAGAAGGATGGAGTGAAAGTAAGATGTAGACACTCGCTTTCTTTCCTTTTGATTTTAACGAGGGGCACTGGTAGACCTCACGACTCCACTCTTATTGCACTCTGTAACCGTATGGCTGACTTTTCACATAACATGGCTTCTCTACTCTATTTCAGGTCTGTGGGACTGTGTTTCAGTCTGTACCTCCTCATTGGTGTAACTGCATATTTGGCATTCGGCAGCAAAACGACGCACAACGTTCTTATCAATCTTTTTCCTTTAGTGTCAAGCAAGTAAAGATTGAAGGAAAAAGATTGCGTTTCATTTTTATTGCTATGAAAGTGTGATTCTATACGTAGCTTAATGAAGATTTACGTTACTAAAACGTGTGCATTCTTTATGTGGCACTCTCTAGAGAATCATTGGGCATATATTTTGCCTGCACCACAGATGGTGGGAGCAGAGGATTACTTGAATGACTGCTTCTGCATTTTCTTGAAGTGTGCATGTGTTATTGTTTACAGCTTATTCGTTGCTGTAGCTTTTTTTGGTATATCTCTTGCCATCATGTTTGCCTATCCGTTAAACATCTTCCCTTGTTCATTTTCGCTGGTCAGTATGTGGTGTTGTAACATGGAAATAGCAACAGAGTTTGGATTCTATGAGAATTAAGCATTTCTATCCTTGGCATTAGAATTGCATACCATTCCTGTGCATTTTTATAACTTTTTTTGATGCCCTTGTGGTTTGGCGGGGAGTTCTTGCAAAGAATTTGACGACAGCTTCAATTCATTTTATATAGTGAATTTTCTTCTATGCGTAGAGAGGCCATGTATACCCGTTGGCAAGTGTTAAGAAATTTGATCGTTAGAGTCTGATTATTTAACCTTGATACCCAAAAGAGCCGATTTTTCACTATTTTGTCAAGAAATAGAGCCATTTATTATGCTATATTTTTTTATCGTTTGTCTCTATTATTTTTTAATAATTATGAATCTTGGATAATGCATAGATGAGGGAAAATTGTGCTCAAATATCTTTTATGTTAAGTGATAGCGTAAAGCAGAGTGGGAGTGTTTATGCGTATTTGAGCAAGCATTATATGCTTCTTTTCTCTGTGATATATGCAGGAGATGATGCTAATCTTGTGGCAATCTCAAAGACAAACAGGTTCTGCTCGTATCCCCATAACAATTGGAACGGTGAGGTTTAAGGAATTTTAGGAGCTAGGAAAATGAGTTGTGAGTGAATTATAACTCGCTTTATTTTATGAAAAGTGATGTAATGGCGTGAAGTTGGCAATGCTTAGCTTATCCTACTTCTATGCGACAGAAACACTCCTATTTTAGGCAGGTATAGAACAGTGCTTTTTGGCAAACCTATTCTTTGTTGCCCTGTATCTAATATATCACCAAGCTTACGAAAAACAAGTCTGTTATTTTTATTGCATTCAAATGAGAAACTTTATTCCGTTTTACTTTCCTCCTATAAGAATAGTTTTAACTTGTTAATGAAATTATTCTTTTCTCAATCAATGCATATTTGATGATGCCTTTTCAGGTTCTTTTGTCGCTAGTATGCGCTACGCTACTACCTAACATTTCCATTGTGTTTGAGCTGATAGGAAGTACAGCCGGAGCACTCGTCAGCTACATAATTCCCTCTATTCTTTACATTTTGTTGTTGCCTGGCTCTCTCTCTCAGAAGCGGTTAGAAACGTTTTGTAGAGGGTGAACGTCTAAATTTTGGATTTTTTAATCGTATAATTCTTGCTGCATACATTTAAATGTAGATATACAAGCTGTGCTTTTATGCATCTTGTATATTCCACTTTTTGATCTGTTTCTCGAATAGTAAACTGAAGGCTCTCTGTTTGGCAATTGGTGGTAGTCTTCTGGCTGTTGTCGGGTAGGATGGCTATAATACACTTGAAATAACTTGAGATATTCATTCCTTCAGTAAACTTTATAGATTGCTTGTTATGAACTATTTTTGAATTACTTGGGCGACTCTGTTTTTTAGCTAACTTTTCATCCGATGCATCCCTCTTTTTTCCAGTGTATAGGATGTATATCTTTGTAAAACTGCTCTAATTTGTTTTCTATTTCTTGGTTTCAGCACGGTACAGGCGATATTGGATATTATTCGTAGCTGAAACCCTGATTCACGATTTGGCTGTATTTTTCCGCTTCCATTATTCATCATTTTATCTCGCTTTTTCGTTTTTTATAAAGAGCTTCTTAATGCTTAAATTATTGACAATATGATAAATTGTAAATAGTTTTATTCACACGGTAACGAACCAGGTAGTTTTGTTGGGTCTCTCTGAATGTAAACACCGTGTGGGAATATTTCATGAACTACTGATAACGTAATGTCGGACGTGCTACTTTCTCGAAGAGAAATAGCAGAATTAAATACTATCACTTCCTCTGAGAATTTAACGTTTGTTCAATTCTTTACTGAGTTCAACAAGAGAAATATTTTACCTCAGAAGATAGACGAGGTAGATTTCTGTGATTGTTGTATGACCTTTATCTTAACAGCTGGAACTCCTCTTGTTTTCTCTTATTCTAGTTTTTTGGGCAAAATGGTATTTTTTATTTAATGTAATCAAACATCTGGTTTTGAAAGCATATAAGGTGCTGCTAAAAAGTTAGTCTTTTTATGGTGTAAAATTTGTTTCCAATAATTTCCTATCTGGGCATCATTATTTCCTTGCTAAAGTTGGCAAGTGGGTCAATCATTCATCTTTTGTTATTTCTTGCCAACGTAAAGACTTTAAACTTTTAAAATGATGCTTATCTCGATAAAGAATTTAACACAAAATGCTTGAAATGTAGCTATGAATATGCAGCAATAATAGCGATTCATCGGAGGTTTGTTTACATATTTATGAAGAGCATCTTTTAACTATCCATTTATTGCTTTATTTTCTTTATGGCATAATTTCCGATATGAGAGAAACTGTCAATGTTTTCAGTAACTCAAAGATTTTCCTATCATGCGAAATCTATCTATATCTGCAATGCGAGAGGGTGTAGTTCGCATTAAATCCGTTTCAGGTGTTTTCGATGAATATTAAGACTTGGATTTGCTTTGAGTATCCTGTTTTGTCCTCATACCACTGTAGCTTTTAAGCCAATATGTTAATAGCTTGAGCATTTGTTAATTTGATGAAATGCCTTTTTCAAGCTGGAAAAACTAAACATGCAGAAACGATAAAACTATCTCCTTCAAAGAAACGAAGCTATGCACAGTAGGTGAGCTTAAAAAATGTAATTAATCACAAGAGAATGATTAGACCCGTAAGTGGTGTCAAAACACAAACCGATTCTTCCTTTTCAAACGAAAAATACGTCCTTTTTGCAACTTTTAGATCTGCTTAATGTTTTTTCATTCATACACAGGAAGTCCAAGATGATGAAATGAAATGTCTACGATACTCAGGAAAAGTTACCTGAGCACACATCTAACGTTTTTACAACTCTACAGAAAAAGAACTATTGAAAATGCTTAAATATTAAATTTAAAATAATAACGAGCTAATTCATCATAAAAATGTACACCAAGACTCCTGACGTATTCAAAAAACGTATAAGCAAATGTACTGCTTATTATCAGTCAGTATAGTCATTTTGACTTATCAGTTATTTAGTAAAGCCAGCACTCTCAAACAAAAGAAGGGATAAGACGCGTTAGCATAATAGATCTATCAAAAAAAATCAAGCAGATCTCTACGAAAACATCACTAGCATACTAGATCAATCAAAAAAATATAGAATACTCTATTTTCATCATTAGCATGAGGGAATAAACATTCACTCGACACAAAAGACTTTATTCGGCGGCTAACGGTGATATTTTGACAGAATTAAATCACAAGTACACGCTTGGGATGGTCTCTCTATTATGTTTCTACCAAAGTTTTCGTATCTAAAGAAATGAAATGCCAAGGAAGATCCATTGACATGGATATATTTGGCGAACGAGTAGGCAGGAAGTGCGCTAAGGAAGATGTGAAAAAACGAAGACAACTAAAACTTTAACGAATTTCTGCGGCAAATGATGCATTTCAGATTGGAATTTAAAACTTCTTTGATGAATGCATGTCATATTGCTAAGTGTGCTATAAAAAATGTAACAAACAAAACGGTTTTGTTCTGCTTCCTATTTTTAAGTAAGCATGTGATTTTACCCGTGTGAAAAGAGTTTCATCACGTGAATCTTTCAACTATAATAAAATTTTGCACTAAATCAATTTTACGATCACTAGAGTGCCTTATTGTTTTTTTTTCGTATGAGAAGGTGTATGCTACATATTTTCATCTTCTCCAGTAGTATCATCTAATATTTTGGCACGAATTAATTGCTCTGCCATAGTTTCTGGGAGCATCCTGTGAACAACCATGTCAAAGCAACTAATTCCGCCCCATTCACTGGTATGAGGGGAAACCTCCACGTACCAATGGTACGACTCATCCCACGTTGTCTGTACATTCGAAACAAACTCAAGCTTTTCTCGTTTCTTCTCATCCAATGAAGGAGGAGCCGTACGAACTACAATGTTATAATCAGGATCACCCAATCCGTGATAAATCATGTGAAGGCAGGAATGTAAACACTCGGAAAGCGCTTGTAATTCATCACTGGATTCTACCTCCAAAAAATTTGAAGAATGCCTCCTCGGCATAATCCAAATCTGAAACGCCCTGCCAAGATATACAAAGCATGAAACAAAAAAAGTAATAATCAAACCATTTTTGCATTTTGCTTAAACAGAAATGAATAAGAGCACAAAGACATGAAAATTCCGTTTTTCATATATAAGCATCCTCAGCAAAACAAACCACAGTTCTTAGTTACTATTAAGATTGACTTACATCATACAAAGTAAAAGAGAATCTCCACAAAAAGTACACAACCATAAGAAGGATGATGGAGCAAAAACGAAATTTACATAAGAGACCATCAACAATTCACCCACATAGGCCTATTTACGCATCTATAATCTATCAAAATTTTGCAAAACCATTGAACTTTGTTTTATAATTTTTATCCTGGTTACAATCCTCGAGCAGGCTCACAATAAAAGTCTCGGTTATATTTACTAGTAAACATAAGAATGGAGAGATTGCACCCTTCGATTTTCTGCAAACTTGGTTAGTGGTTGCACTATTGTAGTATGTATTATAATAAAAGCTAGACTATCAATTTGAATACGTACTTGACCTATGATCAAAGTTCTTACCTGGTAGCGGCATAAGGCACAAATGCAACAAAATGTCTATTCTGACAAACAATGCGCGTTCCATCCCCTTCTAAATCATAGAGCTCATCCTTAAGAATGCGACAAAAGACACACTCATTGTTAGTTTTATAGAATTGAGAAGAATGCTCCATTCTCTGCAACACATTCGTTGGGACTACTGGAAGCCCGACAACTTGAAAATGTGGATGATCTAATGATCCTATAAAAGCGGTTAAAAAAGGTGAACGCAGCAGAATAGCATGACACAAAAATAAAAGAATCAGATATGTTACATTTTCAGCAATTCCAGTAAAGCATTATATCGTGAATAAGCCAAGAATATCAGGAAGAGATCATTTTCAGTCATACGAAATCCTTAGCTATTGAATTTCCGTTAAATTCGTAATTCATCTTCTACTTCTCATTCTCTATACCACTCTGCAACATATACTTAACGCGAAAAGAAGAAAAGTAGCACGGCTATGAATTCCTTGCCATCTTTTAGAAAAGAATTTTACAAAAAACAATCCAAGTTCTACTGAAAAATTACTACCCGTTCACTCAATTAGTCACTATTTAACATTACGATGAAATATACGTCCCTTTCGTTTCTGAACCAAAAAATTCTCTAATAATAATAAGAAGAGTTCACTATAAAATCTTAGTTTGCAACAGGCAGCGAGGACTGCGCACTACGTTGCTGGAAAGAAAGTATATCATTAAGAGTATCCTCCATCAAAAAAATTCCATATCGATCAAAGAATTTCAGGTGATAAAGGCAAGAAAACCAATAATCTTTCATGAAACAGGATACACGATAAAGTATTTAAAGAGAGAAACTCCTCAATATACCTCCAGATTTTATGCCATGATTTTGGAATAAGGCAACATAGAGTATTCGCGGATCAGCAGCCGCTGCTCTCCCTCTCATCTGCAATACTTCCACACACGCATGGAGTTGCTCTTTAGACATCAGCGCTGGGCATGTATTATGAATAGGACTGAGTATGATGACCTAAATGAAGTTACAAAACAAAAAATGCATGAATACACTATATAGAAGTGCCCTCATCTTGAAAATTTTCTGTAATTTTTCTCAGATTTCACCATTCCTTAAACTTTGAAAAAGAACCATTCATATGGATGATGCATCCCATATACAATTCCTTATGAAAATTAAAATGAGAAAGAATTAATTTGACATACAATAAAGTGTTTAAGCACGTATCTTTTCTCTCCAATAAGTACCGAAATGATTAAAACTTAAAATAAAAAGATAAAATAAAATAACCAAACATTAATACAACTAGGCAACAAGAAAACCAAAAAAAATCATTTTGGAGATCTCCATTTAAAGATTCTTTGCTAAGATTAGAATGAAGGAGAAACCCAAACAAACCTCTTGTAATCCTGTTCCAGTAACTTGCAAATGATGGCCCCAAAATCCACAAACTACTTGTGGGACATTTCTAAGAAAGCAAAATTTATTGGGAACTACACGAATTTTCCAGCAGGAAACGTTCCCTCGAGCAGAGCGCACTTCATAGAGGGGTTCAGGACACCTAAGAAAGATTGCAGATATGGTAGAATAACACTAACAAGGCAAATCACAACTCAGAGAAAGAGGAAATGAAAAACGTTTCCTTCAAGGCAAATTTATTGCAGAACCTCATGTTGTCATCGATATTCTATACTAAGAAATGTAAAACCTAGTAATATTCACTAATTAGTATTCAGAATATATGAATAAAACTTTCTTCAAAAATTGCAAATTACAGTAGCATATTGAGATATTATGAGCAATAAGGCCATTCAACAAGAAATTTTCAGTGCATTTGCAAAAACAATTTGAAGTGTGTACTGATAGCATAAAAATAAATTATGAACTTGACATACTTCCATTCGTTCCCCGGACAAAACGGGCATTCCTCTTTCCATTTGGATCGCATAGATGTGACATCTGCCTCTGATTTTTCTTGCATTTTGTACGCCATTGGTTTCTGAAATTGTCCTTCTATAGCAAAAATTGACCACTGTCCCGTAGCAGTGCATTGACGAATAAATGTAGGTACACTGAGCGGAGGGCCATCGGTCCATAACTGCATTACAACACAAAATCAAGAATCGTCATTCCAGTAGCATAAGCACCCGGATACCCACTAATATTAAAACAATTTTTCCATCTACAGTTAACTAACTATACTTGGACCGCATAGTTCCTTGTTGCTCAAGGAAAAAGCTGTTTTCTGCTTCGTAGTGAAATCGCTTGACAGTCGAACAGGACAATAATCACCAATCGGATGTAGCTCACAGAAATTGCCATCCACGGAAGCGTAACTGTCCATTGTAGATATCCCACTTTCGTGTGAAAGCTTGGCTACAAGGCAACCGGCACCATCGCTGCCCTCCCCTGTCGTCATCCCCTTCGAATGATTATCTGCCGAAATAAATGGAAGGAAAGAATGAGAAGAGGGGATGATAGTGCCCAGCGGCTGAAAAGATTGAATCCTTGAAAATAGTGAATAACAGGGAACAACTGATGTACCAGGTGCTCGAGCAACGTATTTAGGTGGATGCCAACCGGTTAGGCAGGTAGGCGAAGTGGAGTTTCTCCTGCAAGGTGAGCCCTTTTTGCCTACATGGAGCAAACCCACTTTTTGAATCGTGCAAGCCGCTAAAACAGAAGGAAGTAACCGTAAAGAGGCTAAAGTGCGCTCTGCAACGGTATAGCAACTCAGAGTCATCACTGAAAAAAGTTTAACGGTGATGAAGCAGAATCATTGCACTACTTCACGAACAAGAATGAAAACCATTTAGTGAATACATTACAAAGCAAGAATTTTTTGACGAGGGATTTTATGTCAAAATTTTGATCGAAGATGACAAAGGCTACTACTATTCTATTCTGCTAAGTGCTCTAAACCATAGACTAGAATCATTTGATGTTCTACCGTGGGCACCCCCAGTAGAGCACAATGCTCTTCTTCTCCATAACTTCAAAAATACTATGGAATTATGCAGTGGGTACAAGTACAAATTCAACAGAACTCTATCCTGTCAATGCAATAGTAAAAGTATGGGTTGCAGGGGTATTCAAAAGTGCATGATGACGAAATATCGCTTTTGCCAGCGTTACAAGGTGTTGTTTTGCTCTGAATGTAGATACCGTATCTCCCATTAAAAACGAAAGAAACAACTATAAAATTTTTTGGTATAAATGTAAAATATTACGCAGGACAAAAACAATTGGACGACCAGGGCGTCGATCCCTGTGCCTCCCGCATGCTAAGCGGGCGCTCTACCATTTGAGCTAGACGCCCTTGCATAAGTTATACTTTATCATTTATAAATATACATAAATTATTTATTGCGTTAGTTGAAAGTCAAAATGAATATTCGTTGCAAATATTTCCAATACAGTGAGCAGTAGCAAGTGTTTACATTCAATAATTGGCATCGTTTGAAAAGCATAGCAAATGCTTCGATTGCGAAACGCAAAAACGTGTTTGCTTGCTCTTCGATACTATTTTTTACTGTGCAAAGGTATCTAACAGCTCGGTGGCCGCCATAGAACCGCAATAAAAATTTCTCATTGGCTGCACTCAAAACGAATTGATCATTTCCGGAATATGGTTTTGAACTGAAATGGAATTTTTTTTGGACATTACCCTCTTTTTCATGATTGTAAGTAAAAGTATCATTAACTAGAACAATCCGCTATCATGTTAAATGCATTGTTTCCTTCTTCAGCAAACCAGATTTAGGTGACAAATTCATATGCAGTATTTCGAAGTCGTTTTTAATTCACGCATTTGAGAATGATTAGGAGTTTCGTTCTACTTTTAATCATGATTGAATGCTGCTTAAGCAGAGCATTTTGAGGCATATCCAGTTTCTTCTAATTAAAATCTTTATAAAAGAACAAATTCATTGGTATGTCTTTTGCTATTTATTTCACTTGTATTATTTCAGTGTCCCTTTAGGAAGAGCGCCAAACTAGCAATTGAAAGTATATGAATCGATACAATTGTTGTAGATTAATCAGATCAGAAGTTATTCTAATAGTAAATATGTTACACAGACGCAATAACCTGTAGTGCATCGCAAATTTAATTCAGTAAGACATGACTTAAAAAGTTGCCGAAAAAAGTTAATCTTCTTTGCAGATAAAATTGCTCAATGTTCCATTTCGTGAAAAAATTGAATAAAAAGACATGTATGGTACTATTTTCAATGAATTACTCCACCACTACTAAATACAGGAGTTTCTCTTATAAAAATATATAATCTATTTCATTTTCTCAAAATTATGAAACATCCATGCATGCTGGAGAAAAGCCGAAAGCATATTCAAATCAACCATATATTTTTTGACACACTGAAAACAAACACATGAAAAATGAAAAATAAGTTCAATTTAGCAGATAAGATATAGCGATATCCGTTCATACAGCATAAAACAGTATGTGTTTGAGATAACACTAACTTAATGCATAAGCATTCCATTAAAACACTTTTCATCAATGACAGCACAAAAAGTAAGTTAGTAAGAGAATAACACTACGACTTTCCATCTGATGCAGAACAACATATAGAATTAAGAAATGAAAACAAGACGTTTCAAAATTTTTCATACCGATAGCATTACGGGGCAACTATTCAGAACTTGACATATCTTTAATTTCAATGATTTTCGGTTACTTGCCTAGTTATTAGAAAGGTAAGCATAAAATATGTCAGTTCTACATCTTTGATGAGACACTCAAAAATGTACCACTGATCAAGTTTAGGAATTTTAATAACAAATTAACTTTAAATTGCTGCAGATGTAAAATAATAGATATGGTAAAATACTAATATGAATTATGGCATGCATCTGTATCACAAAAAAGCATACGTCAAAAAACTTTTCCCATTGAGAGGTAATAAGCCGTTCCTCGCTACCAAAAATTCTGATACAGAAAAAATAATTATAAAATGTTTAAGAAACAACAGAGTTTCCTAAAAGAAGAACGATAGATAGTCACGCACCAGTTTTCAACAGTTTCATAAAACCAAAATTTTCGTTACTTTTCAAAAAGCAATAATGGCAAAATAATATAAAAAAGTTAAGAAGAGAATAAGATACAACTATGGTCAATGAAGATAGTAGTTTGATAAACATAAATATACAAATGAGTATACAAAGTTTTACCTTTCCAAGAAAGAAAATGATTCATGAAATACAGCTCGGGGACGAAATATTTGCTCAACCTTATCTAATTTGGTTACTACGCATATTATTGGACACTTTCCCGATAAAATATCACAAGCAGCTGCATAATGAGAATAAAAAAACACAAAAATAACAAATTTTTGCCTTACCAACATTTTTTATTTTACCTCGGTATATAATTTTAAGTATTAGGCAAAAAAAAGTTATATGATCAGCAATAGCTGAAAAGATTTGCTCCGAAGATATTGTGAGAAATGACATTTTTAACCTTCATAGCGTCTTTGACTACACTCTGGTCCAACTGACACCACATTTCCTCTTTCGAGATTATAAAAAGTATCAGATTGATGAGACGCAGAGCTTAAAATCCCGGAAGATGAATATAACATTCGCGACGGAGAACAAAATCGGATACAAACTTCGTATAACCACTTCGATAAGTTGAAAAAAGATGTCAAATTAGAAGCATCATATAAGAGTAGAATACCTGTACAAAATATAAAAAGTTTCAGGCTTACACCATTTTTAATACAAAAACTGTAACTCAGTATTGATGTACACATCGGGTGATAATTTCTCTTTACCATCAAATGATTCAAAAAAAAGACTTCTGACGGTCGAATAAGAGCTTGTCCCGCCAACATCCCAAAATTCAACTGGGACAGTAACAACAGGTGGAACAGCAATATCGCTTGTTGGGCTCTCATTAAATTGCCACACCACGGCAAATATGCTGCAACCACAAGTCCATTTGTAAGGTCGCATTGATACTCTTGGATTCTTATTTTGGCAATTTGATCCCAAAAAATCAGTAATATCTTTAGTCTTGAAACGCTTTGACGAATAATTCACACTCATCCGTGCAGCTGATGGAGCACTGAAATTGTCAGGGTGAAGGTGTGCCCTCTGTGGCAAACACAACACAAAAACTGTTACTAGCAAAAATATTTCACAGACTAGTATCCATATTTGCTGTACTTACATTATCACATAATTCCCCTTGATCAGTTTCTTCTAGGCGAATTGGTGCATCAGATGTAGAGTTGTAGCCAATGATTGCACGATCAAAACCACAATTACTCCTCGCTATATATTGACTTTCTGATGAACGAGAATCTGCTGCAAGATTAATTGGGGCGTAGCTAAAGGGAGCAGGCAATGAACATTTTCCAATGTAGAGTCACTGAGCAGATGAGTCAAATCTCTATTGCATGCATACCTGCTCTCACCGTACCGTTGTTCGGAAATGCTGTAACCAGATGTACTGGGACGATACGAACCTAAAACAGTGCTGACAGATGCACCCTGATTTGCAATATTGCAGGGCAAAACAAAATTTTCCAATGGCGCCTCGCATAGAAAACGGAGAAAAGAAGTTTTCCCTACCGCTGCATCCCCAAGGACCAAGATTTTCAATGGTGAAAGCTGAGAAACCATTCTGAAGCAATTTTCTAGCTGTCTGCACTGTCATGCTGAAGGAAAGATTATGGAGGGCACATAATCGAGTTATAAGATAAAAAACCAATGCATATTGAACCGGATCAGTTTTTTACAATGTTCTTACAAACTTGCGAAAATCACCTTTTGTAGTACAGATCAAAAAGAAAAAATGTGCTCTGAATTGCACCTCCTCATGTGGGTCCACTTCGAAAGAAAGCCAATAAATGTTGTATCATTAAAATTTTGAAACGGTTCAAACGGAAAGTTTCTGCATATATGGTTTATGAAATAAACTGTTCTATTTTTTGAATATGAAAAATAACTGAACTGATGAGATGTTTGGATTTAAAAGGGAAATATAAAACATTTGCTCGGTTACAACTGGGGTACCATATCAGCCTTCTCTAACGGGTTGGACTAACGTGCCGATTAATTTTACAGCTAAAAGAATTATTTTTGCAAGTATAACTTTTTGGATATACTTCCTCTAGTAGGAAAAGTGCCATACAACGACAGAATTGTATTGTCCACAGTTACATAGCCGGGTGCATTATTGCACCCAATATCTAACGCTGGTAGTAGAGATATACCATTCTACTATTTTATACTGCTAGAAGATTGTTTTTATCTACCTGCTTTGATAGATTAAGTAGAATTTTTGTCGATAAATATCTTCTAAAATTCTTAACATTCACAAAAGAGAAATACTGACAAAGAAAGCCATTTTGGGGGAACGTGTTTTCTTGGCTAGTGCATTCCTTTAAGGTATGATACCATTCGTTTTTCCGGTGGATGTTTTTCATGTTCAAATTATGTGAGCGAACTGTCTCAAGTTTTTCTCAGGCTTAGCTACTCAATAATGCAGATAAGATAAAGCTATCTGCTCATTCATAGCAGTCATTGTGATAGATTAAATTTATGTCTTTTGTATAGCTGATTGATTTGCTAGCCTTGCATCACCTATCCTGACAGCCAGTACATTCAAAAATTGTAGAAACTTTTATGAAGCAAGAATGAAAACCATTTTCGAGTAGAATTTTATTTGTTAACCGAGTTTCTATAATATGAAAAAGTTGTCGTACGTTGCGACATAGGCCTTTCTATTTCATATCCAGAAGAGTGATACGCCTAGCTTGCTATTAGTCTTCCATCATGATGGAAAATCTTTTCTGTATCCACCTATGAAAAATTTTTCATTTGGCTTTAGCATAATAAATTTGTGCAGTCTTGAAGTAGAATGCTATGTACAGCCGCATAGCTGAAATAAAATAGTAACGAGTTGCAATGGCTTGTTTCCAACCAACGTGCTGTGATACATACCTATAACCGATTTGTTGACAGCATTTGCTTCATTTTATTAGGCAATTATTGAATGATAAAAAGAGAAGACTGTTTGTTCTCCAGCTGTTGGCTACACAGTAGTGTAAAACTTGTTAAAATTGTTGCAACCAGAACAGTCACCCCTGCTTACTGCCACAGAATGAAGTGATGGATGGAAGAATATTTTGATAGATTGTAAAACACCACATAACAGTTTTAAAGAAGCTTGCTTCAATACATGTTGAAATCAATAATTTATTTCATACTGAAATATCTGCTTTTATAAAGAATGATAAACAAGTGCACGGCTTATTACTCTCCCTTGAATACCGTTGACAAAAGGAGTAAAATATTGACGGCACTACTTAAACGTTCAGAGTCCCCATATGTCTCTACCAGTCGTTTTATTTTGAACTGAAGGATGAGATAAGTTTCTCTTTAACTGCGATTCGTTTTAGCTATGATAGGCGGGTGTTTATGAGTATCCGAAAAAAGCGATTAGCCATAACTTGGCCACTTTGTACATCTTTTTTGCTCAGCATCCTCCTAAAATAGTCACTATCTCAATCTATGAAATATCGATGAGCGACATATGCATGAAATGAAACACATGAGCTATATTGCGGTTAACTAAAATGTGAGAGTAGCATAGCAGTATTTTTGATTGACTGCCCTAACCATTGAATATAACAGTAGAAGTCTGATTCGCTTCTATATTACAAACTAACCAACAAACTTAGTTGCAGCCGGCAGATTCTACTTGTTCCTGCAGAAAACACTTATATATTAAGACGTAACAGAATGACAAGTGTGACAGGAAAACTCAGACCTTTTGTGCCTCTCAGCCGCCTCTTATCATATTACCGTCCTATTTCAAACTCTTCGTTTCCAAAAATACCTTCGGCTCATAGTATTCCATATATTCTCCCAATCTTTATAGGGGGCACTTCATTTCTCCCAACGTGTAGTCCCTTGAAAAGGCTCTTACCATTATTTGTCGTATCAGGGAGATTAGTGTCCTATATGAAGGAATGGCGATTTCAAAAAAGTTCTTTTCCCTTCCTTTGTGTATTTTTGGGAAACTATCTGAGCAGTCCATTGAAACCTACAGTTGTAACTTCGATATTTGTACACTCTATTACCCGCTTACATGCTTGGACAACCATCTGGCGAAGAATAAGAGAGCTACTTGGAAATGGAATGGATTTGATTCCTAAACCAAAGTGGCGCAATCGAAAAGGTGAGAATTTTAATGTTTTTCTCTTTTAAAGCGACAAAACCCAAATATTTTCTGAGGAATTTCTTAGAAACCGAGTGAATGTCATTTCTGGTCTTTTTTGAATCGTTAGTATAAAAACTATCACTATCTCAGTAAAATTTTTCCTTTCCAGCTTAAACTCTTGCTTTAAGTTTCTAACAAGCTCCTATTTTTCCTCGAAGAACGTAGTTTAAAACTTAATATACTTATTTTTAATCGCTACATTTATAACACTTTTAAAAATAGTTTTGCGTCGAAAAGTTTTGTAATTATATATTCATATTGATTTGTATCAGCAGATTGACACTAACTAATCAATAGTTTTGTGTATTCTACTTCTATGTTATGGAATCCCTATTACGAGTTTCTTTATCTCGTAGTTTTTTCCAATTGAATCAATTCATTCTGAATAAAGATGAGGTTTTTCCTATTATGATTCGTATGTATATAAAAATACTTGTTTTGGAATCCAGCTCCATGGCAACCTAACAAATGGAAATGGTACCATCGGCATGGATACTGGGCCACGCGAAAGAAGCTACTAAAGTTTGATAAATATCGGCCATATCGGTTAGATTTATTAAAAATTCATGTGCCATGTGTTTAACTCTGCAAATAAGTATAAACGGCAATGGGATTTACTGCTTTTTTGTTCTTCAGCTATCACGAAGTAAAGGGTTTAGGGCCTCCCAAACCGAAATGGTGGCAAACAAAAAGTTACCATCGTCCACTACGGGGAAGTATTGCATTTTGGTGATAGTCTCTGCACTAATTTTATTTTCAAGTTATAATTTCTATCTTGTTTTAGATGAATCTTTCGTATGGTTAACAGTTTTGTGTTTTTCTATTCAAGTATAGAATATTTACAATATTATACAGCATTCTTAAAATGGAATAACAGACACAAACCCCTTGTACTTGGATAATCTACATAATGAATCGTTTCCTCTTACTACGAAAACAGTATTGGAATATATTTTCAATCGCATATTGTTAGACAAACAAAAATATTGGCAATTAGTAAGTACTGACACCTCAGCTTATTTTCCAGATATATTACAAATAAACTAGAAAATTTTAGCGGATGTAACAAATCGAGGAAGTGTAAAATTTCACTGAAAATTACTTTTGCCAAGTATATAAAAGTTCTAGAACAAAAAATGTTTTCATCTATCATCAGGGACTACCATGAAAAAAATGATGTAATGATGCACCCGCTCTAATATTGCAATCAAGGTTTCCATTCTGAAACTTTATTGAAAGCTTTACGTTTAGATGAAATATGATATACAATTTTTTTAACGAGAATTCTTTGTTCAACTTTGAATCAATAAAAAAATTTAAAAATAATCACAATACAAATTTATTGTTAATGAATCATAAAAGTGCAGATGAAAAAGTGGTAAACCCTTTTTTCACCTCATTTGTGAGGATTCAACGTCCTCCATTAGTTATACTACGACTGGATGAATGAGATCAACTTTTTAAAAAGCCAGCATTGTAATACTTATCAAATGCATTAACAACCATTGCTTCATCTAATCCAACATCTTGCAAACTATAGGTATGCTTTACGACTTTTTCTCGTAATTTTCTACTTTGCATACAATAATTGTCACATTTTGTTAGAAATGCAGGTTTGAGTTGTAGCTTGAAATATTTATAAATCTTGCGTACAACGTCCATGGGAGCTGCAATCAGTTCTTCATATTGCACGTCGAAAAATCGATGTTGTAGACGCGGATTATCCTTTCTAAATTGCAATGCCGCATTCATCATATATGACATTGTATCAAGCTCTATACGGCCTATCGTTTGTGGATCTGTAGAATGAAGAAGCTTTTGTTGAGCATGTTTTACCAAACTGCACCAGCTCCCTATAGTTTCAGTTGGATCTCTGCACGCAAGAAAATAATTTTGCAATATTTATTTCCCATGGGGGAAGAACGTGAGAGATAGAGACTAAAAAATTATTCAAATTATCTCTGAAAACGCTATTAAGAAAAAAACACTAAACAGTGCAATTACATTCAAGCAATGAGTATCATGAATAAGTAAGACGGTTAAAAAATAATTTATTTTAAAATTATTTAAATTCGCCTACCTGTGCATAAATACAATCATTGCATCTGGATATGCTTCAAAAAGTGCATCAAGTGCAAATAAATGAAACGGCATTTTTAACAACCAGCGTTCAGCCCGGCGTTGCCATTGAAGATGCTGCAAGAACCGTTTATGAAATGCATATCCTTTTTTCATCTCAGCACAATTATTTCCCATTAACCATCGCCGATACGTCGGAACCATGAATTCAGAACAAATAGAGTAAGATCGACAGCAATGCTCAAAAATGATAAATTCTTCTTCTGGTAGCATCGCGTCTTGTTTGTGTATGCCTTCCCATTCTTCTGAGAGTCCCAATTGCGTATCTAAGACTTCTTTAGCGTGAGCAACTCGTGGGTCCTATAGTAAAGAAGATGCAGTTTGAAAAGAATTACCTTGGTTGTAGCACATAAAACATTACTTTAGTATTAACGTAAAAGCAAATGGTTTAGAAAAAGAATCAAGTGCAACGTGCATGGTTCAACAAAACAATACTAAAAACCCCATACGGAGGTATCTCCTTTTTGTCTTTTTTCATATAAAAGTATACACTTGCTTACGTCTTTCCATGATTCTTGATCATTCTTGCAACCGTGGGGTCGATAATTACCATCCACACCATAAGGAGTGACCATCTCGCAATATTTAGTTGCGCGATTAGAGAAATCAATAGCTAATAGATGCTGCAAAAATGTGGTACCACTTCTATTCAATCCTACAATAACTAAAGGGCGACTGATAGTCTGTTCTTCAATGGCAGGATTTTGACACCGCATTTCTTCAATATACAATATATTCATTAAATATTGTCGAAATGTACGAAATATAGCCAGCTTTCCAGCGAAAGATGGGTCACATTCTGTTAAGGAAGTGCTCAGCAACTTTACAGGCTCGAAGAAAAAATGCTCATCCCCGAAATTTTGAAACCCCGAAAGTAATCTAGCTTCACTAATCATATAGTCCATTTCAACTCGTACGGCCAGTGATTCTTTGGGGAAGTAATTTTGTTGCACGCTGCAAAAATTTATGTAACGATCACATCGGCAAATACTATATAATATAAAAAAATCATTAAAAGTGAACTATTTAAACGCATTTTTATGTTGTTTAAAAAATATGCATTTTATATACCAATATAAGATTGAGTTTTTGAAAATATCTCGCAACGGGGGCCAGGTCATGTTTGGCAACTCATCAAAGATGTTCTGGTTTCCAATAGGGAAATTTCCTTCTTTTCCGTTTGAATCAAACCAATACTTCCTCCAGTACTGCATCAGTGGAGCAAACTTGTATATTGGACTTGAAGGGCCTCTTTCTTTCACATAAGTATAGAACTCATCGAAGGGAACTTCTTTATAAGTAACACCGAATTCTCTATTCCATCTCTCCAAGTCCAAACTGCACAAAGAAACAATAACAATTAAATTTCCACAAGGGATGACAATAAATTTTTTGTGAATAAAAGACCTAATAAAAGCTAGGGTGCAGCTAAACATTTTTCAAAATTATAAATAATCGACACTATAATACCTTGAAACTAGTCTAGGATCGAGTAGATGATAAATCCAATGCTTTCGCTTCTCTTTCATAGAAACACGGACCTGGAAAAGATATATTATTTACAAACTGATGTAGAAACGACAGTTGTAAAACAATGCAAGCACAGTGACTGCATTCATCCAAAAATGTGTAGATAAAAAATTTGAACATTTCTATTGCGGACATTTCTTACCAGCATTTCACATAACGTATCAACAGCAGTCAGTGGAGCTGTTGAAGCACTCTTCGGAAAAACACCTTCTCGCACTGCAGCAATCGTAAGGGCAGCCGCATAATCGCTGATGTTTGTATAACCGGTGTCATATGCTATATATGTATTCGGAAGACGGTAGACAGCCAAAGGCAGTCCCATTTCTCTGGCTTTGAAAAGTATTTGTTCCGCAGCCCATTTACTCCAAGGGTAACCTTGTCGAGAGGGAACGAATAATCGATCCATTTCTTGCATATTCGGTTGAGAATCCTCATTAATAGTTTGCTGACCAAACTCTCCATTGAACAATGCAAAAAACGCAGGAAACTGTCCCAGAGTAGAAACGAAATGCAATGGCTTAAGTTTGATGGATGTGCAGAACGAGATTACGGCCAATATGCTCGTTGTATTTGTTTCCCGAATGCGATTGTAGCTACTCAAAAGATTAACATCACCACCGGTATGATATACTACGTCAATCTTCTTAGTGAGGTTATTATATTCATCTTGTGCCAACCCAAAAAATGGTTTTGAAAAATTTCCAGGTAGAGCTTCAATATGTTCATCAAACGAATTTTCCCAACATTTTGCTTTTTTACAAGCATCCACTATTCGCTGTCGAGCATGCTCTTTGCTGTCAGCACGAACAATACAATAAATCTTTATACTCCTTTTTTTAATGAACTTTATTAATGTAGCCAATTGCACTCGACCAACAAATCCTGTGGCCCCAGTTAGAAAGATATTTCGCACCTCGTTCACAGGTGTACATTTCTCAATTTTACTGACATCAAAGTTCAACTGATCACGCAGAAACTGAACATCATCGACTGGATGAATAATATTATCCGGCTTTTTTCTCAAACGGGTACTAGTAGTGACTACAGGAGCAATGATATTAGAAGAATTTAATAAAGGATTTGGCACAGGGCCTCGTGGCAAAGTAGAACTATCCAAAAGTTTGTTCCATGCAAGGACAAGAGAATTAAAATCATTAGGATCATCAACACCAAGATTTTGTAGAGCAGATTCTATATCATCCTCCATTAACATTTCTTCCAGAGAACCGTAGGAGCGCGTAAAATTTTCGATGTACAAAATATA
Organism: Cardiosporidium cionae; assembly: GCA_015476325.1. Classification (NCBI taxonomy): domain Eukaryota; phylum Apicomplexa; class Aconoidasida; order Nephromycida; genus Cardiosporidium; species Cardiosporidium cionae. The sequence goes on along the minus strand of JADAQX010000243.1, from coordinate 593 downwards.
ACGCTCGCCAGAATCTAAAGAATTCATTAACCATTGATCAATAGGTTTCTTCGGACTTGAACTAGTTTCCTCAGGAACTGGGTTTGCGGTCATCTCCTTTCGTGTAAGCGAAGTGCTACCATGAATTAAATATAATACAATATCGTTGACAGTAGGATTTTCAAAAAGCAATGATTGAGGAAGTTTAATACCGGTTAAATCAGAAATAGAATTTCGGAATTCAACAGCACCAAGAGAATCAAGTCCTAAATCCAATAGATTAGTATCAGCGGAGGGAGTTTCAGTAATACCAGAAACACTTCGAGCAATATCAGTGATAAGCAAAATAACCTCGTTTTGAGACATACCTTGAATATTCCCAACAGCCACATGTCTTTCAACAGCGGCAATGTTAATCCCATCAAAGAAAGGAGGAATAGAAGAAAATCGCTTAAAGAATACACGCCAAACAAACGCTTGACAAGCCACGACACTAGTTTCCGCATTCATCAATACATCATGCATCACCCGAAGACCTAATTCATTCGAAATGCCTCGCATGCCCACTTTTCCAAGATGCTGCTTCAAATCTGCAGCCATACCCTGTTCCAACC
>JADAQX010001168.1:0-12576 GCA_015476325.1 Cardiosporidium cionae | reverse complement strand
TATTTTATTCTCTCTTCTATTTTATTTTCTCTTCTCTTTTATTCTCTCTTCTCTTTTATCTCTCTTCTCTTTTATTCTCTCTTCTCTTTTATTCTCTCTTTCTCTTCTCTTCTCTTTTATTCTCTTCTCTTTTATTCTCTCTCTCTCCTTTATTCTCTCTCTCTCCTTTATTCTCTCTCTCTTTCTCTTCTCTTTTATTCTCTTCTCCTTTATTCTCTCTCTCTCCTTTATTCTCTCTCTCTCCTTTATTCTCTCTCTCTTTCTCTTCTCTTTTATTCTCTCTCTCTCCTTTATTCTCTCTCTCTCCTTTATTCTCTCTCTCTCCTTTATTCTCTCTCTCTTTCTCTTCTCCTTTATTCTTTCTCTCTCCTTTATTCTCTCTTCTCTTTTATTCTCTCTTCTCTTTCTCTTTCTCTCCCTTTTTCTACATATCTTACTTCTGAATTTAGAGAAAAAGTAGAAACCATTATAATTTAATTATATTTTTCTTCTTTTTCAATATAAAAAAAATTCCAATTTCTCTTACCTCTGAGCTTCTATAGACACATTTCCAAGCGTTTTCTCCATATCACGTGTTGTACTTAACTAAAAAATAAAATTTAAAAAAAAAATTTTTTTTTGGTTAAAAATAAACAACACCAAGACTACAGTATTATTTTTTCCTAATAAATTTATTTTTTATGCTTGCAAAAATTATATAGTTTTATATACAAAGTTTTCCTAAATTCAACAGTTTTATCTAATTTAAAAAAAATAAAATACAGTTAAACAAAAAGAAAAAAATTTTTTTTTTTTCATACGGAGAAAAAGAGGAAGAGGTGTGGATGTATGTACACCCTACCTTTTTTCCTAAAGATTTGAAAAATCCACCTAAATAAAAAAACAAAATTTAAACAAACAAAAATAAAAAATAAAAGAAGAAATTAGTATGAAAAAGTACTTATGATGTTTTTCTCAAATAATAAGAAGAAGAAAAAAAAATACAACAGTCCATGTAAAAATTTTATTTTCATCTCTTTTTTTTTCTTCTTCTTTCTTACAAAAATAAAAATATATTAAACATAATTTACCCAAAAAAGAATTATATAAAAACAATATTTACTTTTAAATAAAAATATATAAAACATAAATTACTTTTAAATAAAAATTAAAACAATATTTACTTTTAAATAAAAATATACAAACCATTTTACTTTTAAATAAAAATATATAAAACAATATTTACTTAAATTAAAAATATATAAAACAATATTTACTTTTAAATAAAATAAAAAAACACACTTGATTAAAAAAAAAAATTATTTTTTTATAAAATATATATTTTCACATTCTAAGCCTAAAAATGAATAGAAAAAAAAAAATTTCCACCTTTAAACAAAATTTTTTTTTCTCCTCCTCATTAACTTATACCTCCAGAATGGCCAGGTTGTTCTAAACGAAAACAGCGTTCTTGTAAAGCATGATTTTCAGCCTTTAAATCCAAAACTTGGGTTTGAAGATATTGAAATTCTGCCACTGTAAAAGCAACTTCTGCTGAGGAGATGGCTACAGAAGAGGAAACTTCAGAAGAAGAGGGAAGAGGGGTACTCTCAGGTGAAGAAGAGTCCACAGGGAGTATCTCTGATATATCCCCTTCTTCTGGAGGTAAAATTGGAGAGTGAGAACTGTCAGGTACCTCCTTAGATGCGGCCATAAGAGGTTGCACGCGTTCTCCTCCCGCACTCGCCATTTCTGCCTTCGTTATGTGCGGGAAGACAGCAGAGGAGACGTCGGAGGCAGTCTGGCCCAGCTCGCTGCTCTCCTCTATTTCTTCGGATGCCTCCACCATTGATGAAGGAGAGAGTTGTGCTTGTCCATACTGTTGCACCTCGACAAGGGCACACGGGGGGGAGGGTTGAAGCGTTTCTAGGGCTCTATCTTCTATGAGGAGACGGTGTGTATCCTCTGAGGAAGGTGAAGAGAGAGGTTGAGGTGTTACCAACGGAGGTGTGGCTTCTCCTGCAAGAGTGGCAGCAAGAGGAAGAGAGAGGCGTTCCTTGGAAGGCCTGGCCTCCACAGAAGAGGTACCAATCTCTCCGCAGGGTCCTTCCACGTAGGAGAGAGGGGTGAGGACACTTTGGCGTGAGAGAACCGGGTCAGGAGGAGACGAGGCATCCATAAACACAGGGGGGGCATCTCCCTCTGCAAAGCTATGGCTATCAAACATTAAGTCTTCTTCTAAGGATATAGAGCTTCCAAGACGAGGGGGGGCGATAGGAAGCACTCTCTCCACTGAGGGGGGAGTAGGGGCGGCAGTCTCATTTACGGAGGCAACAGAAACCAACAGATTCCCTTCTTCCTTAGTGGTGAAGGGGGCATCCTGAGGGGGAGTCGGGAGTGTATCTTCACGTAGGTCAGAGGGGGAAAGTTTTTGATCCTGCGTCATTTTTCGAAACCCAGATAAAAATTTACGGCTGCCAACTAAATTTGTCCATACAGAACGATTTTTTTTACCGCTGGTTTTGGGAAATGTAGACTCCTTTGGTAAAGCTTGTTGAACCAATTCTTCTTGAGAAAAACTAACTGCAGGCTGAGAGAGTTTCGGTTTTGGAAGAAGAAGGGAAGATCCTGCTGAGAAAGAGGGGACATCCAACGGAGAGGTTTCTGCAACAGAAGGTGAAACTGGATGCGTGAGGGGGGTACCAGAAAGGGGGTGACGCATTTCAGGTTCTATTGGTATACCCGAAAGGACAGCTGAGACAACGGAAGGGGTATCGCCTACAGGGGAGAGGGTAGGAGGCGGTGAAAGAGGGAGACTCGCCTCAAGGGAGGATGAATGGACCGCAGCACTTCCCTCATCTTTTGGAACGTTTTCCTCCTCAGACTTCGTAAGAGGAGGGGAAGAAGAAGAGGGATGTGCTTGTATGAGAGAATGGATAGCATCTGCATCTCTTGTATGAAGTTCATACTCTGTTTCTCTCGTTTGTGTTTCTTGTGATCCAGGAGGGGGTAGCAAGGCAGCCTCTATAGGCATTGTTTCCAGGTGGAGAGAAAGGGGAGGCTGAGGGGTCTCCCCATACTCGGTAGTGATGGGATCTACTACCGTTTCTTGTGTCACATTCTCTTCTATAGTATCTGTGGGATGAACAGTTTCTGGTGAATCTCTTCCTTCCCCATGAGAGGCATTCAAAGTATCGCTAGGCACTACAAGGGGGTGAGTAAGAAGGGAGGGTGAAGAAGAGGGAAGATGTTCCGCCTCTGTAACGTTCTCTGCAACGTTCTCTGTAACGTTCTCCGTAGCCATAGGGGGTACGTCTACAGGGTCCATCACTGTAGGTACACGGTCTTCTTCCACAGAAAGCAAAGTGCCAGCAGGAAGCATATCGCCTCCAATCGAATGGATTTCCACACCATTTTGTCTCATCGTTTCCATAGAATGAGGCGGAGGAGGCGTATCCTCATCCTCCTGTGTTGAGGGGGCCACATGGATGTCAACCAAATTTTCCGTAGTGGTGGCATAGAAAGTAACAATCGGGTCTTCCTTGATAAGCAGAGGCATTGCAATTACAGAAGATACTTCTCCAGAAGTGGTAAGTTCTACTGGAGAAATTTTATCCGAATGTGAAAGTGTTTTTGCAACCATTTCTTCAGGGAGAGATGAAGGAATGGGGGGAATCATGCTAGAGTGCTCTGAAGTCAGTACAGAGTGTTCTGAAAGAGGTAAATAATACTGTATTTTATCCTTATTATCTCCTAGTACACCTGTAGTTTCTTGCTGTACGTCGTCTTGTGTGTCTACGGTAGCCATATCAACATACGCTACCGATTCGGGTGCATCAGAGTGTAAATCTTCTGACAAAATGGAAAGTGAAGGAGTCACTGAAGTTCCACACTGCGACACAACAGACACCGATAACTCCGTAGTTGAAGGAGGGAGATCCAAGTGCACTTCAATAGGAGATTCAGATGTACGTACAGGGTCGGTTATCTCTTCTATAGAATGGGTTTCTTCACTGGGAGGAAGCACATGAATAACATCCGCTTGCTGCGGCTCACACTGTGATTTTTCTAAAATCACAGGAGGCATGTCTTCATTAACAACGTCAAGAGTAGAATCTTGAGCCCTCTCAAAGGATACAATCACCGTCGTTCTGTGCTCAGAAGCTGCCTGAGATTCCACCGGAACATCTTCTACAGAGGGGCTCAAATCTCTCTCGAGTGTAGAAGAAAGCAGAGCCACACTTGTAGCCTGCAGTGAGGAATCTTCAGCAGACTCTTTCTTTTCAATGCTGTGCATAGAATTCGAGGTGCTTTCCTCAAAGGACTCTACTTTAGATTCTATAGTATACGCCTCTGCTATCACACATAGAGGCGTTTCATTAACCTTACACTTTATATCTACAGGTATTGCTTCATCCTTGGATACATTTGCTACGTTGGATGCATTGACTTCCTCTTCGAAAACTGATCCGTCATTCATTGTGGATAACAAAAGCACTTCTCCCTCAAGTTTTGACGGTACACTTTTATATTCAGAAGAAGCGTTTGGAGATTCGATCCAAGTGGAGTCCTCTTCCAAGGGAAGAGGATTCTCTGCAACTGCATCCAACACAACTTTCTCAGAAGCCAAGGGTTCTGTTAGATTAGGAACAGAAGAATTAGCAGAAGCAACTAGAGTATCCGCACTCTCTTCACAGGAAGAAGAACTCTGCATGGTGGTAGAAATAGGCGTGCGCGTATGCTTATAAAATTATTTTGAGAATTTTCTAAACGTGGGAGTGCTATAAAACGCGATGCACAAAATGCAAGAGGAGGAAATGGAACCAAACATCGAGAAATGGTCGCGCAATCAGTACGATTTCCAATAGAAGGGCTAAATATGCAATACTGATAATTCAGTTTACTTTCATCAACAGGTATTGCATCTATATGCGAAGTTTTACGGACAAACGAAAAATTTGGGGGAGATTCGCGTTGACGAGAAAGAGCACTGGATAACGAGAAATGTACCCGCGGTCTACATCTTTCTTTTCGATGGGTTACGTCCGTTTGTGCACTTGAAATCCAGGTTTTGCTAAAATGACAAGATGTAGCAGGATACAAAGAAGAGATAAGTTTTTTTTAAGGTCTTGCTATACTCGTTAGTAGAACGCTTTTTACTGTTAGTATAAATTTGATTGTCAAAAGGCTTACCTGAACTCTTTTCAGGAATAAGAGAGCACGACAAAAATCCAGGTTTGCTTGAATTTTGTAGAATCACCCATACAGGTAGAGGATTTTCTTGAATATCACAATTCCTTTCAACTAAAATATATGTCGGGCACCAATCGAGAGACAATAGAAAGAAAATGATTAATACACTAAACACAACATGAAATAGAGAAAACATTAAAGAAAATACAAGGCAGGAGAGAGTATCTTATTTAGCATTACATCTGCGGTACATGTTGTTCCCCCAAGGAATTTTCATCAGTTCAGTCAAATTTAAATGCGTTGATTGTACTTCTTTAAACTTGGAAATTCCACGAAAAAGTTCATGCAACAGATGGGAAATAGTCTTCTAAACAAAATCCCCAAAGTTGTCCTGCACTGGAGTTTAAATGATAATACTGCAAGTATCATACAGCAGCTTCTTGAAATAAGTGGCCATGTGACTCTCCAAATCTCACTATTATGTAAGATAAATCGCTTGTTCCTATGATGCACCATACCGCAACATTCAACACAGAGTGGTGACACAGTAGTTCGAAAGGGTTTGCTAAATGGTGTTACAGGGATTCATTCCAGGGACACTATCACTTGCTGTGACGTATCGAGTAGCGTTCGTGGATGGCGAATCACCCTAAAGAAACTTAATGCCGCAAGAGGCTTGTTGAATGAATGCAGTTTATTCAATCGTACGGTGAACAAGTGCTACCGCAAGAGGATCTCCGCAACTGAACATTTCGGAACCACGGAGCCCTTCAATTTTGCTTTGAGCTTCAAACGAACAATTCATATTCGTCTACTCTATGTTGGGTGACCTGCTGATAAATCTACTGAAGCACAGCAAAAACAATATTTTTGTTGCCGTTGAAATGTGAAAATCGCATCCATTAAAATTATAAAAACCAATTTCACTGCTCTAGATCTGTATTTAAAGTGCCTTTCGTTTGTGCAATGCAATGAATCTACTGATGTCCTTGTGTAAGTAACTGATTTTGTCAAACAAATTTTCGAATTTTTGAGCAAGTTATAAGGCAAATTTATTCGCTTTATCGTTTTGTCCTTTTGAAAAATTCGCATAATTGTAATGTTACTACAGCATTGCGCTCGAAATTTTCACAAAAACTTAAAGAAATTAGGTAAAATGAGACATTGCGCAACTCATTAGTTGCCATATTTCATTAAATGTAACAAATAATTGAAAGAAAGCTTTAATCGAAGCAGTCTGTAAGATGGGCTTTCTCATCTAAAATTTCTTAGAATACTCCCAAAATAGAAAAAAAAAATTTTCTCAAGCCACACTAAATCTGTTTTGGGGAAAACAAGTATTATGAGATAAAACTTCCAAATGATGACACGAATGACGATTATGGTAGCAAGGAGGTACGTTAACTTCCGAAAAAAGAGCTGAATATCTATATTTGCAATTTTTTTTAAGCAATAGCATTTTGTTAATCGTATTTTTATTGAGATTATTGCTTGAGTTGTTCGTTTGGATGTCGGTCTGATATCTTCTTATAGAGTAATTTAGGTAAGAAATTGGAAAATGTTTGCGATAAGTTACCAATTATAATTTCGCATATCTTAACGATAGATTTATGCTTGCAGGTGTTATTCACACCTGACGACGTACTTCTGTGCTGCAAATTATTGTCAATTCAAGTAATAGCAACTTCCATTTTTGCAACTACGGAATGTACATATCTGGCAAAAACAGCATTTGCACTCATTATTTAATAATCTTCAAGTATCACTTATTTTTAGAACACTTAATGTAGAATAGAGTATATTTAGGATCAAAAACTGTATTAGGACTAGTAAAATAGCGAAAGAAATGATAAGTTAGCAAGTAGTCAAGAGATACTTCACCATTCCATCTTTAAAGTAAAACATTTGTATATATTCATGAAGTTGCAGTATGAAATTCATCGTTGAGTTTATTTGTTCATAATTTATAATGCTTAGTTACAAGTTGTTAACATGATGATATGTATGCAATGTTTTTTCACCTAGTTTTGATATTCTTTTTGCTAAACTATTTGTAAGTTCACGTTTGCATTTGATGGATCCTATACCTAGAAGCCAGGCATTCCTAATTTTCATCTAAGAAATAAAATACAATGAACTATCCCATATTCTACTGTAAAATCGTTATGATCTTGGATGAATTATTCCAGTAAAATTCAATAGAGTTATTTAGTATGTTGTTGCCAAATAATTACACGTAAAACCCTGCTATAACTTTTCCCCCTATTTGATACAAAATAAGGCTCATTGCATTTAAGGAATTATCTTCTTATTAGGAGTTCTGATACCATTATAACTAAAATAATATTTCTCTAGCTGATAAATTTTACTAATTCATTTAATATTCTTGAATAACTTTTGATTAAGCAAGTAGATTAGATTGCAATAGAGCTTGAGAAATTTTACCTACGTAGGTAATTCTAATAATGAACATTATTTTCTTTATGAAATTCTATCATTCTTAAGTTACGCATTATAAAACACAAAAGGTCAAAGTCTACATAAAGAAATACATAAATATGAATGAATTTTCAAGTGCAATTTCAAATTATCCAGCTTTCCAGCAATTTAAAGTGTATGGAATTATCAACACCTAGCCACGCAGCAGAAAATTTTCTTACCACTTTGTGCGCTACCAGATATAAGTTTTATTCTTTTATAAAAGAATTATGCAGCATAGTTGCTAAATATTTCCTTTTCTGTTTTATCATAGTTTCATATTATTATTTAATTCTAATATTGAAAATTGTATAAATACTTTTCAGTTGATTTGCTGTTTCTGTGAAACATTCAAAATATCTTCGAATTATGAGATAATGCAATCCTTTGGTGTCAATATTTTGCTAAGCTATTGGCATTTTAAAAAATGCTGGCATGTCTCTCATTGTGAAATTGTACTAAAATTAAGTAAAATAATAAGCAATGTGTGAATGCAAATTGTAGCAGTCTTTTGCAAATAAAAAATATGTGTATTTTGAAATAAAAAAGGTGAAACGCATGTCGATTTCAGAGCATGCGCAACTTTTTTGAAAATTCACATCAAATTGATATTGAAGCACAATTACTACGAAGAGGTTACAATAATTATAATGAAAACGCTATTTCAATTAGGATGACGCTAAGCAATGTAAAAGGATAACCAAATTTTATTAGTGAGCTCAACAAAAGTTAGAGATAGTACTAAAAAATCGTCGCCCCTTGCTTGTGTTTTAGCAAAAAGAGGAATTTGCAATTATGACAACACATGTTAAAAAGAATATATTTTGGAATGACGATTGAAACCTAAGTATATTTATGCAATTAAATATCTCAGCAAGGGTAAAAAGCCGGCAAGTGTACAAATACTGGACGCAAGAGAGTTTGGTATTTTGTATGTCTAAAAAAGTAATAGTACCCAAGATTAAGAAAATGTGGTTATACCATTTAAACATCAAAACCGAAATGTATTTAATCGATAAATGTGTTGCTGGTTAGTTCTGTGTCACGTTTAAAAAGTTTGCTATTTTGTAACGAGGTCACATCTTTGGCTGAACGCGGCTATGAATGAATGGGGCACTATCAAACAAGACAATTATAAAACTTCTATTTTCCAAAGTTTTCTGGTGAACTATTAACATTAAAAAAGAAGAAATATTGAAATATTTTGTTTGAATATACTGCAACGTTTGGTGTGGATTTTTATTCGCATAGTGTTCTCCCAATCACATGTCTGATCTTAATCATGGATTTTGTGCTTGCATAGATGTAAAAACTCTCAATGTCATTATACATTTTCCTAAAATAAACAAATGGAAATAGAAGAATTATTTTTTGTAGTTTGACACTCAACATAGAGAGCAGAGAGTGAAAACTGATGACAATTTTTACCGGCCACCGTAAATTTGTTTAATTTACACATATTAGTTTAGAAATTTTTTAAGTACAATATTACCAATATTTCTCACATTTCAACCAAAAATTGTTTGATTGCTTAGTAAACGACGTAATAGCTCTACGCATAAATTCCTAATTTCTACTGGTTCATTCCTTATACTTTAAGCTGAGTTTTATTTAAGCACTGTCATTTATTGGGAAGAGCAAATTTGCGTGGAAGTGTTCTCTTATAAAAGATAGAATTCAATGCACTTTAAAGTAAATCATAAAGCCTATACAAAAAATTCACAAAGAATAAAAGAGGAAGCACAAGAAACCTTTTACTACACTTCTGCATAAAAACTCTCTTCTTATGCCAAGGTATTTTCGGAGAGACCGTTAAATTCTTTCAAAAATGTAAGGCATGCGGTGCTAAATGGACATAGGAACTGCTGAATATTTTAGCGCTTCATTACAGTTTTCAAAACGAATTAGCAATATTTTGTGACCATTTAACCAATGGAGTCTTAACGCAGTATTGAACCTTGTTGGAATGGACTTTTAAATCATATGCTTTTTCTAATTTGCATTACATACCACGAACTCCTTTGCAGATACGCTAATGGATGCGGAAACCTCCGGTTCTGCAGTTAAAGGTGACAACCCAGACGATGTCACCACTGTTGGCACATTTCCATTAGTCTCTAATGAAGAAAGAGATTTTAAAAACAAGGCTATCACGATGGTGAGGCATAGTGAAATTTTTTCTGTTCAATAGTGTTTTCTTTTTTTTGCAGCCGCATGCAGGGGGTCTTGTGAAAATACAATGACGTTGGCTTTTGTACTGTTTGAAAATACTTTGTTAGAGCAGCAACACTACACTTTCATTATATTGCAATGCTATCTATCAAGAAATCATACTACTCCTCAGTGAAAATTGGAGTGAGCTGTGGGATATCCTTTCCAAACACGAAAGGAGGGCTTAAAAGCGTTGGAATACATTCATATAAACACACAGTAGAGCCAAGTTCCACGACTCTTTTCTTGTCCTTGAAGCATTCCCCTTTGGCCACTTTTTTTTCATACCACAGATATAACTTAAAAGGATGAGAATGAATTAATAACAGCACACCGTTGTTCCATGAACAATAATTTCATTAGTGTGCTACAGTATTTTGACTTTGCATAAGCAAATGTAGAGGACAGCATTAAGAATAGAAACAGGAGAAGTACTATAATTTTTCTGTATTTTCTTGCACAATCAAACCCCACTTGGGAACATTTTCTAATTGTTATTATGCTTTCTCCCCTTGTGGTTTGTCTTCATCTATAGACCGAGAAATGGCAACAAATAGTTGATCAATTTCGTCCGTATGGCTTATATTCTTATGGAAACCGCATAACTCTTTATGACAATGGTATGGAGAAGAAAATCGAATATTTTATAGTTAATTTTTTTGGTTGGAAATTTTATGATTTTCTTTCTTGGTTCTGAAATCTTTTATAGAATTTGGTTTTGGTGGAGATAAGTTTTATTGTAAAAAACTTTCAAATAGGATGCTAGCATCCTTAGGTTCTCTACCTTGTATTTTCACTTTCTACACGTTGACATACCTCTTGGTTTATCGTGTTTAAGAGCATTTTTTTTATGTCTACTCCATTTCTGATTTTTCTTATTTTCAAACTATTTCTTCTCACTCTTTTATTTATCCTAGTCCATTGCCTCTATATTTTTTTGGGTGTGAAAAACATATCGAAGAATTAATCTACCGTTTCATTTACACGCCATATTTTTTCTTTGTTTTTATACGCGTTTCAAAAATAGTAATAATTTCCAATGAAGCGTAGTCTTCTTTTAGCAAAAGAATTGAGATTTGAAAAATGTGTTTTTTTTAGACGTATAGAGTCTCAACTTATACTCTTTTTTCTATAAAAATAGGAGGAAAAGGAGGAAAAATTTTCATAGAAATTCTCCTATAGATTTCATAGTCTTACATTTTTTTCCAGGAATACCTGCATGTTATGTTTTCTTCTTTTCCATTCATTCTATACATTATAATTTCTATTTTATTTTTCACACATTCCACATATTACCCTTTCTCTTCTTTTTTTTCCTCACTCATTTCACACAGTACAGTTTCTCTTTTGACATCATTATGTAATCACCTAGTTTTATTTTTGGCTAGAATGTTCTGTTTTCTGTTAAATTGCTTATAAGTATACAAAAAAAAAAACTTTTTTTAATCCATAAAGTATAATTTTTTTTAAATTTTCATATCTCTGTTTTTTTTATTCAGGAGATGAATGCTACACTGAAATGTTTAATCAAATTGACAAAGCAAACACTCGTGTTTGGTTAGAAGTATACATTTTTGATGATTCATTTGTCGCAGAAATGATGGTTAAGAAATTGATAGATGCTGCTCAAAGAGGGTGTGATGTGTTACTCTTATTGGATTGGGTATGAAGAATTTGAATATAATACTATCAAAAGTAATACAAATTAAAAAATTTAAGATAAAAATTAAAAACATAGAGATGTTTATATATATATACATATATACAAATTTTTTAACATAAGGTTCTCTCCTTTTAAATTTTAAAAATAAAGAGGTTGTACAAAGAAGAAATAAAAAAAAAATATTAATACATAATTTTTATAGTTTTATTTAAGTTTCTTTAAAAAAAAAACAAAATATACTTTTATTTAAGTTTCTTATTATAAATTATTTTTAAAAACAAATAAAAAATATACATAAGTAGACCCACTATTTACAAAAACCACGAAGTGTTTTTGTGGAGTATTTTATTTTTTTTTAACAAAAAATTAATAATAATAAAATACAAATGTAAGGTATACACAAAAATTAATTTTTTTAAAGAATAGATTATAGATAGATATATTCAGAAATTTATACTTTAGATATTTTTTAATTAAATGCAAAAAAGAAAAACGTATCCTTAAATTTTTAAATGTTAATTTTTTTTTCTAAAACCTGTTTTAAAATCTTTCTATATAGAAGAGTTTTTTATATTTTTTCAATGTTTTTTTATTTTAATAGGTTGGTGGATTCAATATAAAACAGAAATGGATTGATCAACTACGTCTAGCTGGCGCTTCAATTGCTATTTTTAATCCTCTCTTTTCTTTAGAAAATAGTATTGGACCAATTTTATATAGAGATCATCGAAAAATATTAATTGTTGATGATGTTGGTTTTTGTGGTTCAATGAATGTGAATGCAGAAACAGGAGGTTTGTTTTTTAATTTTCTGAATTTTTATATTTTTTTTGAGAAGTGTACGTACAGAGGGAGAATTTGAATTTTTTTTTTATCGGGTGTACGTACACTTAGAAGAAGGTGTAAACAAATTTTTTTTTAATAAAAGTATTATGTTATATAATTAATTAGTATATATTTTTTTATGGTTTTGTTTTCATGGACTTATTTAAAAAGAATTGTAAAATTTTTATAAAAAAATTTTATTTTCTCTTTTTTTTTTTTTTTTTGTT